>APFE030980616.1:857-15503 GCA_000404065.3 Pinus taeda
AATAAAAATATGTATTACAAAATTAATATTCTTGATTTTTTAAATTAAAATTAAAGACATATAAGTATAGTTTTAATTATATTTCAAATAATTTAGCTTCATTTTCTTTTCAAGTTTAATAAATGAAGAATTGTTCAAAGTAAACGATAATGATGACCATCACTATTATTGGAGGCCCATGCTACAATCAAGTATAAGGAGATGGGTAAGTATGTCATTCTCCAATAAAATAATCTAATAATAATAAGTAATGTTTACCCCAAAAAAATGAAAATAACGATATAGATAAAAAAACTACAATCCAATTCAATACAAAGAATTAAAAACCCTGCTTCAAAATATTTTAATATTTATTTAAATTAAAGTCTTGTAAATTAAATCTTTAAAAGAAAAATCATATCTTATGAGTATATTAAAATCTTTAAAGCCATAAATATTTCCATGTAAAAGTTGTATTATTCGAAAATATTAATTTGATATAGTTCTATTATAAATTTTGTTATCGTGTTGGGTAAAAAACATCAATAAATTTAATATTAATGTTATATTATATATTAACATCAACATCCTCGTTGTTATGATGAACCTAGATCTGGGTTCAAAACGCATGGACGCATGATAGAGCCAGAGTTAGATGGATCTCAGCTGGTATAATTTCATCAACTGTGTTTTGTTAAGCTATTGTGTGGTCAAAGGTCACTAGTTCGTAACTCCACTAGCTAAAACCCAACAATACTAAGGGCTAGTGTGAGCAAGATGATGTTATCACATGACTTAAATGCCCTTGAGGCTCACCTACCAACAACAAAAAGCTATTAGATAATTTCAAATTAATTTCACATATTCAAAATAATATTTTTCATAACGTGTAGGCTAAATAATAGAGGAAATGTCTCTTTGACGTGAGTCCGACATGATTGTAATTTCTTGTTCTTTCAAATATATTTTTTAACATATAATTGGTTTCAACACCTTGAAAAACACATGTAACACTCGATCTTAGAAAATTAAATAACTAAAACTTATAATTTTTAAAAATCTATATTAGATTTTTAAGAAAATTGAAAAGAAAAAATGTTTAGAAAAAGTCCATTTCATTTATGGAGTTGCCTTTAGTGCGACTTTATGGACTTTCCGGTGCTGGAATCTGGGTGAAATCTAGTTTTGTGTTATTTAAACTAGGTTTTTAACTGCATACTTGGATTCAGCACCCTCAAAACCCCCTAGGGTACTTTGACTGTGAAGGGATTATCCATCAAGCTTGTGATTTCAATAAATTACTGCCGGATTTTAGAGTAATTTTACAGGAAAATCCCACTGGAAAAGCTTCCAAAAAGTTGCACTAAGGACAACTCCTTCATATATTAGTTAGACAAAGTATTTTCCATAATTTCAAAATTCCTAAAAATACTATAAAAGAAACCATTTAATCTATCTCATAATTTCAAAAATGACCATTCACCTATTAGTTAACCAAAGTTGTTTCCACCATCTCAAAATTGAGAAAAACAAATCCATTCCACCATCTCAAAATTCCAAAAAAAAGGGATAAAACAAGGGTTGGTTAACCTCGACTTATGACTTTTGTAATGGATGCCATAAATATTGACTAGTTACAAGTAGTCAAAAGCCTATATGGTGGAGTCTGATAATTAGAAGAGATGGTGTCCTTCTCTCATGTTATTGGGAAAATTTGTAAAGAGTTCACGTTATTAACCATTCACCAAAACTTGGCACCGTCGGCTCGCAACTCTATTGCCTTCAATCTATTGTGTTTTCGCACTTGTTTTCCTCAAAATTTTGTACATTTCTTGCATTAATTCAAATTTCTAAGAGTCTCCCTAGTTCTGGAGTATGAGTAAAATCCCGATATGGAGCGAATTATAAGTGATTAATGGTTTTTGCTTTTCTTGTTCCAATTTGCCTTTCGAAGTTATTGAAAGTATAACATTAGTAACTATCATGGAATATTAGGAGAGGATGGGAGGAGAAGTTTATAGCGTCTCTAGGAAAAATGTGAGTTATTTTATTTCCCAGCTACATTTGTTTTGGCATGCCTTTGTTAATCTAAACAAAAACTAATATGAAGGAACGATTTTGTGTTTTCTTCAGCTTGAATTGATTTTAATGACTATAACATTTGAGTTGGAATTTTGAACTTGAGTTGTGGCATGATGCTAAAACCATGTATTTCATCTTATAGAATATAGAGGTTTAAAAATCTGTTTTGCAGATCTATCACATATTTTTTTAAATTGTCTACAAATTTAGAACAAGTTAATGTGGTTTACTTTTACCACAATTAGATGAACCATACTAGCTAGTTCCAAAATGTTTTAGTAATTTAAAAATTTATGTAATAGCAAATCTCTGAATAACTCTACACACAAAAGCCTCCATTCAAGTAGATCTCTTAATAACTTTACTCACAAAAACCTTCATTCATGTTGGTTACCCATCAACCTTGTGATTTGAATGAATTCATGCCGAATTTTAGAGAGATTAGACCGAAATACTCCACTGAAAAAGCTTCCAAAAAGTCACACTAAAGACAACTCGAAACTAAAAGAGTTGTCGTTAGTGCGAATTTTTGGAGTTTTAGGTCGAAACAATTGTGGTGAAATCTTGATTTGTGTTATTTAAACTAGTTTTTTTACTGTATATATGGATTCAGATCACTGAGTGTTGGACACCTAATCGTAAATGGGTTAGTGTGGAAGCTGAATAGACTAAGTAGTCCAAGAGACCTTGGGATGTGAATCCCAACGGTCACATAATGTACTATAAATGTATATCATTTGTCAATAAAAATTGTATTGCATGTTTTATCTTTCATATCTCTCTTTCTCTCCATGTGTGTTTAACATGGTATCAGAGCAGGCGTATTCCTACCCTGCATAATTAATTTGAGCCATTTGTTTATGGCCTTTCTGTGCAATTTATTTCTACCATATTCTTTTATACAGGCCTGCACTCTGTCTGCCATATTCACTTGAACGATGAAACGTTCCTCTGCCTGACACTGCCAGCACTGCCTCTGTCCTGACATAACGCCCTCTGGCGCACCAGCGCTGCCTCTGTCCTAACATAATCTGCTCTCTGTACCTGCGCTGTCATTCTTTGCCATTATCTGCGCTCTCTGTCCATAAACGCTCTCCTCTGCCTTCAAATCAGAAATGTCTACGAGAGGCAACTGATCATCCTTTGGAAGAACACTCTAGTTGGGTGATGACACAGCTCGCAACCATCGAAAGTCATCAACATTAGACCACATTCTAGTTTCATCCTTAAGATCTGATTGTTGCAACCCCTCCTCATTCCCTCGGTAAAAAAAGTGCATAAGGAGCAAACCTGACTCTGTTGGTATACTCAACTATCGATCTGCTACGAACCCTAAGATAAAAGTCTGTATTTGTAGTCTGGTGGATCCTAATCTGATGAGATGCAAGAATGAACACGCAATTCTCCGCTGATTCTATAAGTACAGAACCCATAACGGGCCATACAAACACCTGGCAGCCCTTCACTCTATGAATAAACAGTGACCTCAACCAACCCCGGAGATAAATTTTACAATTCACCGAGTCTGATAGTGCAAAATCCCCCTCTTTAGAGCATCGAGATCATTAACCAGAACCATTCCTTCCCTATTTCGGAAACCAAGAGCACAATAGTTGTCTTTTCGGAGAGTGAAAACATTATTATCATTCACTTTTCTTACTACACTTTCAAGCTTTTGAATGGCTTCAGGGTTCTTTTTAGTGACCTTGTTTTTGAAAGTATATTTCTTTTTGAGTAGAAGTTGAGAATTCAAATTATCCAACTGCTCCTTCAGCTCTGCAGTGGCGTTCTGTGCACTTCGTACTTCATATGAGGGAAAGAAATATGAATTCATAGCAACCAGCTTCTCAAGGCCATTGATATCTAAAGCTAAGGTTTCTAAACATGATTTCAGAAGGGTTTTTTCTTGAGAGCTTGTTTCTTCGTGAAATTCATCTATCTGTTTATGGATTTTCTATTTGATCTCGGAGAAACCTTTGAGAAACAAATCAACCGATTCAAATACAGGGGAAGAGAGGTTTTCGATTTTATGTGATTGGGATTGTTGAAGACGGGCATTATTCAGATCTGCGAGGTGTTTGAGCATTGATGCATGCTTCTTCTCTTGATTTAAGGTTGGGGTTTCCCCATCACTTCCATTGACTTCGCCGCTGCTGAAATCTTCGTCTGGTACATTCTCAGCCATTTCAGACAAATTGACGGGCATTCAAATAGGTACGAATGTCCAGACGAACATAAAATCGTCGAATGGTGTCTACTAGGGCCTAGTATCAAAACCTGAAACCCGGATTACAACACCAGCCTTTAACCCATTCTGTTCTCAAAAAGGGAAGCCGAGATCAGCCCACAGGTCTCGATCCTATATGTGAAGCCAATTTATAATCTCTATATCTTCCTCCAAGAAGAATCTTTGAATCAGGAACCTGTCCAGACGTACCTCTAAGAGCAACAAGAAATTAAGTCATTGATTCAGTAGATTATTATGAAGATCAGCTGAGATTCATTCACTATGCTCTGCTTGGGGAGGCGCAACTTGAGCATCTTCCACAAAACCCTAGGAAACATTACCACTCTGGACTACTTAGATCTTCGAGGTTGCATCAAAGTGACAGAATTACCTTCACTACTCCTTCCTTTGGTTTTGGGAGCACTACAGCTTTTGGTCAATCGACTCCAGCACTTGGTGCTGCATCTACTCCAGCATTTGGGAGCAGCACAACATTTGGAAGCAATCCATCTTTTTTTTTGGGGGTGAAAGTTCGGCTTTTGGAGCTCAGTCAAGGGTATTTCCTTTTCAATAACCATTTCCTTAGTCGAATCATTTTATGCTTATCGACTTTCCATGCGTCTCAAACAATTAGAGGGTTGAGTAACAAGAGTAATTGATAGAGATATTGTTTGGAGTCTTTATTGTCTTTAGTGATATTGTTTTGAGATCCTCGCAGAGGAGAGATAGAATTCTTTTAAAGGTTTTGAAATCTCTACAAGAGCATATTTTGGCAAAGATATTTGTTGGACAAGAAAGTCATTTCACAAAAGGGAGTAAAAATTTGTTGAAGAAAAATGGTTCCAATTGATGAAATATTAGAGTTACTGGACAATTTAATACTCTCTACTATAGATAATACAGTCAAAATCAGCAAAGATTTTCTCACCGATATTCATAGTTGTTTACAAGATTTACATGAAAATATTGATTTTTTACAGCTTGAATCTCAATTCCAACGAGAAGAATTACAACAGTGGAGTCATCATTCTAAACCTGCTTCTGTTCAGAAAATTGAAACAGACTCCCATAAACAGTGAGACAATAATGTTACAGTTGGTTCAGATTTAATACCAAATAAAGCAACAGTTGTACATGCAGATGCAGAAGCTCAGTCTGCACTTCCCAAGCCCATCATCAGACCTTGGGAACATCTTGTCCACAACAAGCATAGAACTGGTCTTGGATATGACAAGGACTTGTCCTTTCATATTCCAGACTACTCAAAGCCCATTCAGTTTCAAAGTGCTGGATTTATTCATGACAGTTCACCTGCTCCTCATGACAGTTCACCTCCAGGTGTTCCAGACTCTGCTCCTCTTCCACAACAACAACAACAACATATCGTGAAATGCCAACACGGTGATCGAGTTGGCCATCTAAAAGATCATTGTTTTGATCTCCATCCATGTAAGCACTGTCATAAAACTAGCCATTCTTCACATAGATTCTTCAAAAGCAAACGTCCTGCAAGAACAAAGATTCATCTTGGATGGATCGCTTCTTGGCAATGGGCATTAACAACCAAGAAGATATTCCAATCACATGTCAGAACTTGTTCCAAAGTGTTGAACAGTCTTGCAGTTGAATTTTCTCCATCATCTCACCTTGTATATGACAAGGGGGAAAATGATGGTCATCTACAAGCTTCAAAATCACATCAAGCGAGTCTGAGCCACAATCTGCCACACCAGTTTCAGAGTTGTAGCCAAAGACAAAGATTCCCGTGAACATGCCTTCAGTTGGCAATCTGGGACACTTCCTCTAGCAGAAGACTTCGGCTTCGTGCCAGTTTTGGAAGAGTTCCAGGAACAAAATTGAGAACACTTCCTCTTGCAGAAGACTCCAGCTTCTTGCCAATTTTGGAAGAGTTTCAGGAATTTCATTAAGCATTCCATAGTTGTTGGTCATCCTTAAACCATCACAGGTTGAGACTTCCCTTTTCAGGTTGAAGTTTTCCCTTTTATGTGGGGTGAGACCTCCCTTTATTGGTTGAAGGTTTCCCTCTTGAAAACAATAGGAGCACTTCCTCTAGCAGAAGACTCCAGCTTCTTGCCAGTTTTGGAAGAGTTCTGAGAACTGCACTAAGCGTTCCAGTGTTGGTGGCCATCCTTAAACCACTGCTCTTTATACCAACATTTCAGAGAGCACATTCAGCCTAGTGTTGCCATGCATTTTTGCACATTTTGCATTACATCTCTCTTCTTGGACTCATACATAACCCTTCGGATTAAGGGGGGGAATGTTGGACACCTAATCCTAAATGGGTTAGTGTGGAGGCTGAATAGACTAAGTAGTCCAAGAGACCTTGGGATGTGAATCCCAACGGTCACATAATGTACTATAAATGTATATCATTTGTCAATAAAAATTGTATTGCATGCTTTATCTTTCATATCTCTCTTGTTGTCCATGTGTGTTTAACATTGAGAAACCCCTAGGGCACTTCTATTGTTTAGGGGTTACCCATCAAACTTGTGATTTCAATGAATTTGAGCCAGATTTAAGAGAAATTAGTCCAGAATAATCAACCCTAAAATCTTCCAAAAATTCACACTAAAGACAGCTCGAAACTAGATGAGTTTTCTTTAATTTGATTGTTTGGAGTTTCCGATGCCAGAATCTCGTGGAAAAAATTTGTTGTGAAATCTTCATTTATGTTATTTAAACTAATTTTTTTACTATATATATGGATCAGCACCCTAGAAAACCCCTAGGGCACATCTATTGTGTAGGGGTTAACCATCAAACTTGTGGTTTCATTCAATTCATGCCGGATTTTAGAGAAATTAGACTAGAATAATCCACCGGAAAATCTTCCAAAAAGTCGCACTAAAAACAACTAGAAACTAAAGGAGTTATCTTTAGTGCGACTTTTTGGAGTTTCCAATGCGAGAATCTGGTGGTAAAATATGTGGTGAAATCTTGATTTGCTTTATTTAAACTAGTTTTTTTACAGTATATATGGATTCAACACCGTGAAAAACACCAAGGGAACTTGTATTGTGAAGCGGTTATGCTTCAAACTTGTGACTTCAATGAATTCATGCCAGAATTTAGATAAGTTAGACAAGAATAATCCACGAGTCCAAAAAGTTTCACTAAGGACAACTCGAAAATAAAGGAGTTTTCTTTAGTGCGACTTTTCAGAGTTTCTGGTGTCAAAATCTAGTGGTAAAATTTGTGGTGAAACCTTAATTTGTATTATTTAAACTAGTTTTTTTTTACTTTATATATGGATTCAACACTCTCACAAAACCCCTAGGGAACTTCTATTCTTGAGGGTTACACATCAAACTTGTGATTTCAATGAGTTCTTGTCAAATTTTTGAGAAATTAGACTCGAATAATCCACCAGAAAAGCTTCGAAAAAGTCACATTAAAGATAACTTGTAGCTAAAGGAGTTGTCTTTAGTGCGACTTTTTGGAGTTTCCAGTGCTGGAATCTGGTGGAAAAGTTTGTGGTGAAAGCTTGATTTGTGTTATTTAAACTAGTTTTTTAACTTTATATATGGATTCAACACCGTGAAAAACCCTTAGGGCACTTCTATTGTGCAAGGGTTACCCGTCAAACTTATGATTTCAATGAATTCCTGTGTGATTTTAGAGAAATTAGATGACAATAATCCATTGGAAAAGCTTCCAAGAAGTCACACTAAAAACAACTCGAAACTAAACGAGTTTTCTTTAGTGCGACTTTTTTGGATTTTCTCGTGCTAGAATCCTGTGGAGGCATTTTTGATGAAATCTTGATTTGTGTTATTTAGACTAGTTTTTTGACTGTATATATTGATTTATCAACCTAAAAAAACCTAGGGAACTTTTATTGTGCAATGGTTACCCATCAAACATGTGATTTCAGTGAATTCTTGCCGGATTTCAAAGAAATTATATTGTAATAATCCACCGGAAAAGCCTCCAAAAAGCCGCACTAAAGACAACTTGAAACTAAATGAGTTTCCTTTAGTGCAACTTTTTGGAGTTTTCGGTGCTGAAATCCAATGGAAAATTTTGTGGTGAAATCTTGATTTGTGTTATTTAACCTAGTTTTTTTATTTTAATATTATAAAATAAAAAATTAATTTGATAAATTAATTTAATATAAAAACCCAACATTTTAAAAATAATAATAAAGTTCGGAAATATAATTTTTAAAATGTTTATAATGGAGAAACAAATAAAAACCCTATATTACATAAATTTACATTAAATTTTTAAATCAAATATTTATTATAAATAGTATTCTTAAATTTTTAAATTAAAATTTAAATATATATAAATATAGTTTCCAATATATTTTAAATAATTTAGCTTTATTTTCTTTTAAAGATTAATAAATAAAAAATTGGTTAGAGATTCTGAGAAGAGGCGGAGCGATGGCGTTTCTTCAATCGATCAGGGAACCTGAAGGTCAAGCCGCCGTCGCTGCCCTAACTGCACAACTCTGCATAGAATCGGGGGGATACCAGGCAGAGGAGAACGCCGTGCAAAACCTTCACCTGCGGATTTGGCCTGGATCCGCTACGGGAAAGCCGATACAAGATTTGGAACAAAGCAAACGAAATCTGGGTTTTATCCTCCACTCCTCGGCTCAAGATGATTCAGTTAAGAGGGATCTGGGTGCCACATTTCACTATGTCTGGTTTCAAGTATCAAAACTGCCGGAATACAACAAGTATAGAATTGAGGCGATGGCGATGGCGGTTATTCGAGGGTATTGGGTCTCAAAAAAACTGTTTTGTGCAGAACTAATAGCGCAATACTGTGTTGGATCGAAAGAGGATCTGACAGATGGTTTCACTACCAATCGAAACCCTGACTTGATCAGCCGGGCGGATCTGGTCATCCAGATGACCAAAAAACTACAGATGAGCCCTGATCTGATAGCATACTCATCGAGCAACAGGGCGATGCTCAGATCGGGCCATGGATCCATAGAACAAGTGCCGTTGAGACTTGATAAGGCACCATATCCTATGAATAATATTGCTGGGCACAGATTGGGTCATGGGCCTTCAGATCTCGTGCTATGTAGAGCAGATCCACCCTTATACAGGCCAGATCTGGAAACTCACTCCCCGGAAAAGACGACTGACGATAAAAAAAGCTCTCTCTTTATTAGATCTATGGGAGGGAGCACAATATGCATCGAAATAGGGAATTGGGAGGCAACAGAAATCCTCAAACAGAGGATTCAGGAAAAGACTGGAATCCCACCATGCAAACAGCTCCTCCTTTATGCAGGGAAGGTAATTCAGGAAGGGTTCAAGCTAATGGAATATGGAATAGCAAAGGACTCTACCATCTGCCTCAGCTCAAGATTGCGCGGAGGCTGCCCCAGCTCAAGTTCAAAAGGACCAGCATCCTTCAAAGATGCAGTCAAAGGGAAGATGGAACCACAAAAGAAACCAGAACAACAAACTACAGCACCAGGGGCATACATTGTCGAGCAGACAGCACAGAACCCTGCATTAACGATCTCCATCCCAGAGGTAAATGAAATACAAGCTGAATATTCAACAAAAGCAGTAATATGCAGGTTCAACGGATTTTGGCCCAAACCGGAAGCCCTTCTACAATGGATCTACTCCATATGGACAGAAAACTGTGATATTCACCTGTGCTCTAAGGGATTCTTTATTGTCAAATTTGATACCATAAAGGACAAAGAATATGCCTTGAACGAGGGTCCATGGTTTTGGGGGAATGCTGGCCTTTTCGTGAAATCATGGTCCCCGGATTTTGACCCAAACAGCATGGTGGTCACCAAAATGCCAGTTTGGGTAAAGTTGTTTAACCTACCTATACACTTTTGGCACTACAAAGTTCTGGAAGGAATAGGCAACACCCTGGGAACTTTTATAAAAGTAGACAATGAGCGCCTATCCAGGGATATCTACACATTCGCCAGGATATGTGTGGAGGTAGACCTCAGTCAAGGCCTACCAGAGCACATACTACTAATCCATAATGGGAATCAATGGGCACAACCTCTGGATTATGAAAACACCGCCTTCCGCTGCCGCATATGCCGACAAACAGGTCATCTTCAGAGTGCATGTCCACAAAATAAAAAAGACAGGAGAAGGAGACAACCACCAAAGCAGAAAGGTTGGCAATTTACAGCCACAAGCGCCGAGGACATTGAAGAGGAACTGAAAGCAGAAACCACGAGCATTCTACAAGAAGATGAAGATGGAAGGAATAATCCAGAAATCAGCAAAGAAAATTATCCACAACACCTACAGAATAATGGAAATCTGATTGAAGGAGCAACAGATACAAATGCAAGTTACCCACAGCAGCAATATGAGAACTCCGGACAGGAAATTGGGGGCAGCAAACGAGCATACTCACCATCAAGTACAGATTCTGAAAAGGACCTCATGTCTGCCACAAATGAAGCACAAATGATTATTGTAACAGCTCCGCCAAACAATGAAGGTTGGCGGAAAGTGGAAAAAAAGAAAGGTAGGAAAGCCTAGATAGACAGTTTTTTGATTGATCAATAGCTCCTGACTGCACCCTGTGAGGTGGTTTTTTTTGCATGCACTTTCAGCAAATATATGACCGATACAGTAATGCCATGGGCATCTGCTTATGTAATTTTCAAACCTATAATGAAAGTTACTGATTTTTCCAGCGGAAAAAAAATAAATAAAAAATTGGTCAAAGTAAATGACGATGACCACCATCAATATTATTGGGTAGAGAGACACATTCTACAACTGAGTATGAGGGGATGAGTAAGTATGTCACTTATCCAATAAAATATTAATAAAAAAACTAATGTCTAAGTAATCATGGTGATAAAAACTAGGGATTTGATCTCTCTCGAGAGTTAGATGGATCTAAGCAGGTATAATTTGTCAACTACGTTCTCTTAAGGTATTGTGTGGTCAAAGGTCACTAGTTAGTAACTCCAATAGTGAAAACTCAATAATACTAAGGGCTATTGTGAGCAAGATGATGCTATTAGTGGGTGATTTTGACAACTTAGGGCTAAAGACAACTCCATATATTTGTTAGACAAGGTATTTTCCAATCATTTCAAAATTGCTAAAAATACTAAAAAAAACCATTTAATCTATTTCATAATTTCCAAAATGACAAGAATCTTGTGGAAAAATTCGTGTTGAAATCTTGATTTGTGTTATCTAAACTAGTTTTTTTACTATATATATGGATTCATCACCGTGAAAAACCCTAGGGCACTTCTACTATGCACTGTTTACAAATAAAGTTGTGATTTCAATGAAATTGTGCTGGATTTTAGAAAAATTAGACTCAAATAATCCACCCGAAAAGCTTCCAAAAAGTGGCACTAAACACAAGTGGAAGCTAAAGGTGTTGTCTTTAGGGAGACTTTTGTAGTTTTTGTCTTTATTCTCAAATTTAATATTAAATATATATTACATTAATTATAATTTTCTGGAAAACGAAAAAATGTAAAAAGAAAAATGTATGGCAAAAATTATTGATTTTAATATTATAAATAAATTTTTTTATTTGATAAGTTTAATTAATATAAAAAAACCAATATTTTTAAAAATAATAATAAAGTTGGGTAAATATAATTTTTAGAATGTTTTTATAACATTAAAACAAATAAAAATGCTATCTTATACAACTTTACATTAAATTTTAAAATCAAAATATTTATTAGAAAATTAGTATTGCTAATTCTTAATACAATTTAAAATATATATAAATATAGTTTTAATTATATTTCGAATAATTTAGCTTTATTTTCTTTTAAATTTTAATAAATAAAAAATTGGTCAAAGTAAATGACCATGACCACCATCAATATTAATGGGTAGAGAGGCACATTGTACAACTCATGACCACAATCAATATTAATGGGTAGAGAGGCACATTGTACAACTCAGTATGAGGGGATAGGTATGTCACTTTTCCAATAAAATATTAATAAAAAAGTTAATGTCTACAATAAAATATTAATAAAAATATTAATGTCTACATGAAAAAATGAAAATAATCATGGTGATAAAAACTACAATACAATTCAATAAAAAGAATCAATATTATTGGGTAGAGAGGCACATTCTACAACTCATTATGAGGGGATGGTTAAGTATGTCACCTCTCGAATAAAATATATATAAAAAAAATTAATGTTTACCAAAAAGAATGAAAATAACCATGGTGATAAAAACTACAATACAATTCAATAGAAATAATCAAAATTCCTACTCCAAAATCTTTTAATATATATTTTAATTAAATAATTGTAAAATAAATCTTTGAAAGGAAAACCATATCTTATGGATATACTAAAACCTTTAGGCATAAAGATTTCCATATAAAAGTTGTAATTGAAAATATGAATTTGATATAGTTTTATTATAAATTTTGTTATGGTGCCCCTGTAAAAAAACATCATTAAATTTAATATTACTATTATATTAATATTGTTAAACTTAGGGATTAGATCGAGCTAGGCCCATGATAGATAGGAGTTTAGATAGATCTAAGATGGTATAATTTGGTAAGCCCTTTTTTGCTAAGGTATTTTGTGTTGAAAAGGTCACTAGTTAGTAACTCCACTATCAAAAAACCAATAATGTTGAAGGCTAGTATGTGAACAAGCCCATGCAATCAACCATTGATTTTGACTACTTAAATGCCTTTGGGTTTCCCCTACCAAAAAAACAAAAAACTATCATATGATTTCCAATTAATTTCACATATTCAAAACAAAAGCAGAGTCTAACCATAGATGAAATGGGTCTTTGACCTAGAGATTGTAACTTCTTCTTGTTTAAAATATATTTTTGAATGCATAATTGGTTTCATTACCTTTATTAGTTAAACAAAGTCTTTTACATAATTTCAAATTCCTAAAAATATTATATATAAAAGACCATTTAATCTATTTGCTAATTCCAAAAATGACCATTTCAGCTATTCGTTAAACAAAAGGGTTTCCACTATCTTGAAATTCCAAAAACAAGATATAAAACAAGGGTTGGTTAGCCCTAGTTACAACTAGTAGTAAAAAGTCTATATGATGGAGTCCGACAATAAGAAGAGGTGGTGTTCTTCTCTCCTTCTCTTGAGAAAATTTGTAATGAGTAGTGGTTATTGACTAGTGATCGCATAGCAGACTCGTGACTCTGTTTCCTTCAATCTGAGGAGCTTCGGATCTTGGTTTCCTCAAAATTCTGTAAGCTTCTTGCATTAATTCAAATTTCTAAGAGTTTCCCTAGTTCTTCAGTATGCATAGAGAGGATTTTACACCATTATATGGAAGAAATTGTATAGAGAGGATTTTACACCATTATATGGAAGAAATTGTAAGTGATTTATGGTTTGTTCTTTTGGCCTTCAGAGCCGCCTTTCCATCAAGCTTTTTGAAGGTACACCAGTAGTAACTATATTCAAATATGAAGCCGCTAAGACAAGCGTGAGTTATTTTATCTCCCCCATTATGTTAGTGTGATGTGAAGGACTGATTTTGTGTTTTCTTTACAGTGAATTGATTTTAATGATTTTCAGTTGGAATTTTGAATTCAAGCTATTGCTTGATGTTAAAATCATGTAATTTATTTTATAGAATATTGAGATTTAGAGATCTGTTTTCTGAATCTATTACATATTTTTTTTAATTTTCTAGATATTTAAAACCAGTTATTGTGATTTACTTTTATTAAAATTAAATAAACCATATTGACTAGTTTTAAGATTTAGTAATTTAAAAAATTATGTGATAGCAGATCTCTGAATAACTCTACACTCAAAAGCTTCTATTTAGTTAGATCTTTGAATAATTTTACTTACCAAACTTTTTATTCAGTTCAAAAAGTTTTAGTAATTTAAAATATTTTGTGATAAAAAATCTCTAAATAACTTTAGACACAAAAGCCTCCTTATTCAGTTGGATCTCTGAATAACTTTATTCACAAAACCCTTCATGAAAGTTATTCAATTGGTAACTGAATGTGATGTTGCGCCGAATAAAGGGCATGCAACAGTATCTTAATTAAGCGCATGCAACAGTAAGATGGCGGAACATTGTAGCATGCTGCATTTAACGGGGAATATTGTGGATGCGCAGTTAAATCGGATGTTGGATTTTGCATCCTTTTATTAATCGTTGTTAATGCAATGTCTAGGGAAAGAAGCTGGCTTTCTGTGCCCATTTGCAAGAAGTGGGATTTCTGTGCTTTTGAGGCCATGCATTTCTTAACCATCCATTGCATTTTTTTGAAGTTCTTTAATTTACCCGAAATAATTTTATGTAGTTCTCCATGTTGTTTCTTAATATTGAATTTTTGCCAGTCATATTTGCTGAT
>APFE030980622.1:0-28465 GCA_000404065.3 Pinus taeda
AGACTTAAAGTACATGCTGCTGCATATTCGAAGTGATGGGGGACCAGAACCGAAAAGTAAGGGATATTCTCAGCCAACACGGAGCAGATTAAAGCCTTTAGTATCCAAAGCCAACATGGGGCATTAATTGCTCATCTCATGCCATCTCAGCCAAATGAAAAGGAAACCAGGTGTCAAAGCTGCAAGGAGGAATCATTCTACGAAGGAGATAGAGTTAGAGTTATAATTAGATTAGAACTCTTTAGAACTTCTGTTAGTGGTTGTTGTATTAAATAAGTTTGTTAAAAGTAGATAAGTGTCATTAGTGGCAGTCATCGAGCTCCCCTCATGCTGGAGGAGGAAGCTCCAATTAGTTAGAATCACGTTCTATATATAGCTGAATCATCTATGTAATAGAGGTTGGATATTTTGAGAAACAGAGTATTGCTTTGGCTTGTGTACAAACTCAGTTTGATAATATAATTTACTGCTTATCTTCTTAGGATTCTTAATGTGTTTCAAATGCTCAAGATATGTGGTTTTGTTTTATCTTTAATGTTTTAACAGTTGTATGAATACACAATCACTCAGAATTCACTTATGCTGCTCTGACTTCCTGTGTGTATTTGTAAACTGAGGTTTCTATGAGGTGATGTTTTGAGTATTTAAACATTGCATGCCCTAACTTCTATGCATGAGCAGTGTTGTATTTTATTGAATATGATCAACTCCATAAGCCCAATGGAAGCCTTTGTATTGTCTGTCCAGCCAACATGTTTATTAAATGTACTTCACCAGAGTTAGCCCTCTTATCAACAAACAAAATCAATAACTTTTTAGAGAGAGCCCTCTCGAGCTAGGGAGGCTAATCCTTAGCCAAAAGATTGGTCTGAAACAGTTACACAGAGTCTACCTGATCAGCAGCCCTTCAGTGCTGGATTTTGTGATAACACACAGCATCACCTCATCCATTACCATCATCCTTGCCTTCACACACACTCCTCCTCCCTATGTACATGCAACATCACCTGATTTGTAGTCACAGACATCACCAGCAGGCAACAAAAGAGGCAGAAAGATGACCATACAGCAGCAACAACAACATTCGATCTACAATTAGGAAACCATCACCAGACAACAGAGGATGAAGAAGAATGACCATCATCAGCAACCCCTGATCCTTGACAACTGCAGCGTGGCATTAAGGCCATAGGTAAGTATCCTACTCACTCACTCATTTGCATCATGTGATCAAAAGTTGTAAAGGTTAAGAGGTAGTTGGTTTGTAAGTAACGAGTTGGCCAGTTTCCAGGCTATGTCCTCCAAAACCTTAGGATCCCTATAAGATGGTCGGTCTTCAATGACTTACCAATGGAGGATGACATCAAAACCTTCATCTATGGTGTTAGTCCTTCTGTCAACAATGAGGAGACAAAACAAGAAACAACTGATACAAAGCTATATGGTGATTAGATGGATAAAGAAGACACTAATACAAAGGAACATGATGTTGAAACAAAAGAGGAAGGAGGCATTAAAATAAAGAAGAACAAGTAGCAAGAAACAAAAGAGCTAAGTGGCTTCAGGGACAGAGAGGCAACTTAACAATCAAAATCCCATGGGCTTAATCAACACACATAATCTAAATGCGAATAATCCTCAACTAACACATAGATACCTTGTTGCTCAAGGGAAAAGCAAGTACACATTATGAGGATATGTTTAGGCTGCTAAAGAAATAATAATATACATGCCTACTGAAAAAGGGGATGAAAGACACTGCCCCATAGCTTGAAGATCAGAGCATATAAGTGGGTAGAAGGAAAAAGGAAAGCAGGTTGCTATAAACAAGAAGAAAAGACCACAACAAAAGCATGAGATGTCAGAGAGGCTACCAGAGCCACTAAGTTGCTTAGAGGATGAACAACACGGGTTGATGATGGGTCTCACCATTGGGTAATTATATGGACCTTAATTGGCCTTAATCCACCTCCTAACTTAGTCAAACCAATTATTCTCACAACTTATTGCATACTTTTGATTATATTTTGCTTATGGGTTGAGTTAGAGTTGGATATTTTACTTTGTGTTCTAACGTGCATGTAATGAAGGAATAAAGGATAAAGGCAAAGGAAATGCAGGGATAAAAGGTAAAAGAAAGGAACTATGGTAAAATACCTTGGTAAAAACTCAAATAGGACAAGAAAGAGGAATTACAGGAGGTAAATCCTCCTCTTTTACTACCCAACCATTCGAATATCCCTCCATCAACTAAAAGTAAACGCAGTCAAATCAGGAGCACAACAAGACAACCAAGCAAGTGGAAGTACAAGCAACCTCCCTACTTGTAGGAAACCAAGCTAGTGAGAGTGAAGGGACAAGTTACCATTAAGTTGGGAGTTGTACCTCCCTAATTTTGAGGGAATTCGTTGAGACTTCAGATGTATAAATAAAGAGGCTGAGGAGCTTAATTTTTTTAGCGAGTTAACTAGTCATAAGTTAGTCAACTAGGCAGTCAGACAAATTAGAAGTATTCAGACCTTTTGACTTGTAACAGTTGGATGCAATACAATGTTATTTGATAATGAAGATGAGTTTTGATTTGAGCCAGGGCTGAGTTAACTCAGAGGACTGAAGCTCTTGGGTTAGGGCCCAACCCTAGCAGCCAAAGCTCCTCTTTCCCATATTGTTAAGTAGCTTAGCTTTCTTCTTTTTGTTCATTCGCTTAATCAAATGCATTCTCATTACAACAACAGTATATATTCATGTTTTCTGTTCATTTGTTTTAGCAGTTCATCTCCATTACAACAATAGCATAAATGCATGTTTGATTGTTCATTTGGTTAAGTAAATGCATGTTCATTACAGTGGTTCAGCACAAATTTTTGGTTTCCTACTCATTGACTCAAGTAGTTTCATGTTTCCTGTTCATTTGCTTGAATGATTATAGTTTCATTATAGTAGTGCAGGGCATAGTAGTTGTGTTTGAGTTTGTTCCATTTATGTTTTCATTTAATCAGTAGGTTGGTAAAGAAAAGATCCATCAGGATGCTCACAGGTGTCTCAGCCTCATCTCCCCCCTCTGGGACTATGGTGTGAGGAAGAAACCCTGTAGCAACCCCAAAAACATAGGGTTTTGATTTTCATGAAGTTTTGTCATTTAACATAACATCGAAGTCATTTCATAGCACTTTGCCCCTTTTAATGGTCATCAACTTGTTCGCCCTCCTTCTGTCCCAAGCCTCACTCACATTCCCATGTCTTTCTCTTTCAACCTGAATTGCTTGCGTAGGAACTGATAATTCATGTTTAAACGGTTTTTAACTGTCAAACGTCTTTCACAAACCAAATTGTCCAATCGCCACTCAAATCCACTTTTCGCATTTGACTTTTCCCTTTTTAAATCCCCATCGTCGATCTGCCTTGCTAGAATTGACAGTTGTCACACGCCCGCTCACCAACCTGCCCGATCAATCTCCACCGTAGATTTGCCTTAACAGATCCAACGGTCCTAACACCATATAGCATGGACTTCTGCCCGACTGTTATCGGGCTGAGGGCATGCGATATGGGCGGTTTCCCCATGCTAAGTTTCGGTCGAGGAGGCTAATCACGTGAAATTCCCCAAAACCATTTACGGCTTTGAAGGCCCGCGATATCCCACTTACTGCCCTACAAACCACTTGTCACTTTTTGCACGTTCCTTTTCGTGCTCCAACCTCCACCGTTGATCTGCCCTGCCAGACCTGACGGTTGTCGCTTCACCTTGTACCATTTTCGCATGTTTTCTCTTGCCCCCGATCTCCGTTGTCCATTTACCGACTGCCTGCGTGATATAATCCTAGTCGTCCATCCTGTTAGGCCACCATGCCCACCCATTTTCCTACATACCCTCCTGCTGTCTGATCTCAACCATTCATCCACACTTTACCTACCTGATCTAACGGTCCTCATGCTCTTCGCTCCCCCACGTCCTCCTTTCGCCATTTTGGCCTCCAACCGTTCTCCTGCTTAGACATAGGCTTAGCCTAGTGTCCATTTTTGACCCCTTAGCTTAGTTTTGTTGCCTTACTTCTGCAACTTAGATAGTTGGCATTAGTTTAGTGTTACTTGGCAATTCTGCTTAGTCTAGTTGTTTTCATGATTAAGTAGGGTTTGGTATGAATTAGGCTTGCATGTTGCTTTCTTCATTGCTGCAGTAGAGTAGCTCTCCTTTAAAATAGACCTGCTTCCCTTCCATTAAAATCAAGCTTCTTCTGACCATATAGAAGTCTGGCTTGGAACCCCTAGGGTCTCTTGCCAGATGAGCAGTGACAACAGGTAGTACCTTCACTCCTACTTGTGTATCTGGCATAGTCACCTCCAATTTTGTATGAACCACAGGTTGATAAGTAAAGTTGGTAGTCTTGGGAGTGCAACATTCTTGCTGCAATACCTAGGCTTATCAAAGGACCGCCACATTTATGACATTCTCAAAGATTTGGCTCAATCTTGCTCCACTCTATCAACCTCAAAGGTTCTTGAAAAGTTCCTTTCATATTAAAATTCCTTAGTAGCTTCCACTGGAGCCATTGCTTTGTATGATTCTTGGTTAACATCCTTTTATTTTGATTATGCATTACCTAGACTTCCATTGCATTCAAGAAATAAACGAATCCATCATTTTCCCTTTAGGCACGAGTGCTAATTAAATAGTGCAAAATATAGTGGCAACAATCAAGATGTAGCCATATCTTCCACTTCTCCTAACACATCCCAAGCAGTGGATTCTTCCTACCAAAACATATACTTGACTTCCAATGACATACAACTTCAAACACAATTTGCACACATATGGAATACTTAACGCTAAATATGGAGATAAGGATGATACTCAACCATCTTTTAGTGGCCCTTTGAAAATATGTTGGACCCATGATGAAACCACTTCCCATGTGCCCAAGATTCTAGTCTACATGATCACACATAATCCTCATGTAAGGAACACCCACATTTACAACATTGTCAAAGATTTAACTTAGTCTTGCTCCACCCTATCAACCTCAAAGGTTCTTGAAAACTTCCCTTCCTATTAAAATTCCTCACTAGCTTCCACGGGAGCCACTGCTTTTTATGATTCTTGGTTAACATCCTTTGATTTTGATAATGCATAACCTAGACTTATTTTGCATTCAAGAAATAAACCAATTCACCATTTTCCTTTAGGCACAAGTGCTAATTGAATAGTGAAAAATATAATGGCAACAATCAAGATGTAGCCACATATTCCACTTCTCTTAACACGTCCCGAACAATGGATTCTTCCTACCAATACATATACTTGACTTCCAATGACATATAAATTCAAATACAATTTGCACACATATGTTACTTAACGCTAAATATCGAGATAAGGATGATACTCAACCATCTTCTAATGGCCCTTTGCAAATGCGCTAGATCCATGATGAAACCACATCCCATGTGCCCAAGATTCTATTCTACATGATCACACATAATCCTCATTTAAGGATCGCCCACATTTACAACATTGTCAAATATTTGGCTCAGTCTTGCTCCACCTTTTGAACCTCAAAGGTTCTCGAAAACTTCTCTTCCTATCAAAATTACTCAATAGCTTCCATTGGAGCCATTTCTTTTTATGATTCTTGGTTAGCATCCTTTGATTATGATAATGCATAACCTAGACTTCCATTGCATTCAAGAAATAACCCAATCCATCATTGTCCCTTTAGGCACAATTGTTAATTGAATAGTGCAAAATATAGTGGCAACAATCAAGATGCAGCCACATATTCCACTTCTCCCAACACATCCCAAGTAGTGGATTCTTCCTACCAACACATATATTAGACTTCCAATGACATACAACTTCAAACACAAATTTCGCACATATGGAATACTTAACACTAAATATGGAGATACGGATGATACTCAACAATCTTCTAGTGGCCCTTTCCAAATACGTTGGACCCATGATGAACCCACTTCCCATGTGCCCAAGGTTCTAGTCTACATGATCACACATAATCCTCATGTAAGGAACACCCACATTTATAACATTGTCAAAGATTTAGCTCAGTCTTGCTCCAGCCTGTCAACCTCAAAGGTTTTTGAAAACTTCCATTCCTATTAAAATTCCTCACTAGCTTCCACTGGAGCCATTGCTTTTTATGGTTCTTGGTTAACATCCTATGATTTTGATAAAGCATAACCTTGACTTCCATTGCATTGAAGAAATAAACCAATCCATCATTTTCCCTTTAGGCACAAGTGCTAATTGAATAATGCAAAATATAGTGGCAACAATCAAGATGTAGCCACATATTCGACTTCTCTTAACAGATCCCAAGCAGTGGATTCTTCTTACCAACACATATACTTGACTTCCAATGACATATGACTTCAATCACAAATTGCCCACATATGGAATACTTAACGTTAAATATGGGGATAAGGATGATACTCAACCATCTTGTAGTGGCCCATTGCAAATACATTGGACCCATGATGAAACCACTTCCCATGTGCCCAAGATTCTAGTCTACATGATCACACATAATCCTCATGTAAGGACCACCCACATTTACATCATTGTCAAATATTTGGCTTAGCCTTGCTCCACCCTGTCAATGTCAAAGGTTCTTGAAAACTTCCCTTCCTATTAAAATTCCTCACTAGCTTCATTTGGAGCCATTACTTTTTATGATTCTTGGTTAACATCCTTTGATTTTGATAATACATAACCTATACTTCCATTGCATTCAAGAAATAAACCAATCCATTGTTTTCCCTTTATGCACACAAAATATAGTGGCAACAATCAAGATGTAGCCACATCTTCCACTTCTCCTAACACATCCCAAGGAGTGGATTCTTCCTGCCAACACATTTACTTGACTTCCAATGACATACAACTTCAAACATAAATTACACACATATGGAATACTTAACACTAAATATGGAGATAAGGATGATACTCAACCATCTTGTAGTGGCCCTTTGCAAATACGTTGGACCCATGATGAAACCAGTTCCCATGTGCCCGTGATTCTTGTCCATGTGATCACACATAATCCTCATGTAAGGAACACCCACATTTACGACATTGTCAAAGATTTAGCTGAGTCTTGCTCCACCCTGTCAACCTCAAAGGTTCTTGGAAACTTCCTTTCCTATTAAAATTCCCCACTAGCTTCCATTGGAGCCATTGCTTTTTATGAGTTTGATTTTAATAATGCATAACCTAAACTTCCATTGCATTCAAGAAATAAACCAGTCCATTATTTTCCCTTTAGGCACAAGTGCTAAAGTGAGATCAAGTCCTTGAATATTGAGTTATATTCTGTTATGGACCCACATCATTTTTTTTGTTTTTTTGTGAACTAGCAGAATCAACAGTTAGACTAGGCTCTAGGTTCATACTCGCGTGACACAAAGTTGATTTTGACTACTACCACTATAACTTGACATACAACATGACTTCTTGCATGGCACACAAAGCTAATCAAAGATTTGAACTATTGATATCGTAATAAGTGCTTTAACAATACAATTTATTGCCAACTAATCTACCTTACAAAGACACATCCACCACTTTATTGCTTACACGTTTTCAACTATAAAATGAAATAAATTAAACATTTAAATAAAAATATTCTTTCTTAAAAATACTAACTCAAAAGAAAATTGAGTTAAGTGTTTTCCAAGCCAAAAGAACAAAAACACTTTAAACATAATTTCTCAATGAACTTTTGAACTCAAGCGTATTCTTTACTTTTTCTTTACACCCCACCGATTTCACATATAATTTATGTAACAAATATATAATCTTCACCATTCAAAAGTACATCAAATGTACGATGCATGAAATAATCAAATGTAAAAAGGGTCAAAACTACCTTTCTCGTTATTGTTGCAAAACTAACATTCTTATTTCTTTCTCCATTCTTTTTCTTCTTTTCACATCGTTTAAGTCGTTATGTTTATCCTTTTATGGTGGGATCACATCGAATCTCCTCCGGTGCTTCTTAATTTTATTTATTTATTTATCTTCTTATATTTATATTTAATTATTTTAATAATTTTACCACTTCTAAACACTCTTATGCCTCGCTTCTCTTATGCCCAATTGGGTAACAGTTGAGAAGATTTTTCCTCATTGAAAAAGATGAAGTGTATGCTTCAAAGGTGTGTCCATGTGACCAATCCAGTGTACTTAGCAATAAAAAAAAACCTCCATACACTCTTCTGCCCCCACTTCTAAATGCTCTTATGCCTAAATGCTTTTATATGCCCAACTGGGTAATAATTGAGAAGATTTTTCCTCATTGAAAAAGATGGAGTGTATGCTTCAAAGGTCTGTCAAGACCATGTGACCAATCTAGTGCACTTAGGTATTAAAAAACTTCTATGAGACATGCTCTCCAATCCAATATATTTAGGAATAAAAAATTTTCATGGAACATGTTCTCTATCACTTTAGTAAAGGTTTATAGAGATTTGTGTTAAATATGTGTGAAGAGTTTGAGTTTTAAGTCAAAAGAAAGTGATGCTAAATTTTATGTATTTTATTAATTTTTTAGGTGGTTTATAGATACGGGGTGACCACTACATTTATGGAGAAATCCAGAAAAATCAACCTTAAAAGATCTACCCGCTGGCCAAACAAAGGGAGCTTAACTCCAAAATGGCCAAATAAACAAAACCTAACCCCAAAAATAAAATAAAAATAAACCCATAACCTCCTACTAATAAAATATTTAACAACAAAACTCAACAACTAACTCTTAAAACTTATATATTTTATTATTAAATTAACGATACATAATAATACATAAACGGGCCCTTTCACATATTATTAAGCCTATTGATATGCCCCCAACGTGATTCACGAAGAAGAACGTTCCAAAGGATAATCTACTACAATCTATTCACCAATCTTGAATCTCGGTGCTGGCGTGGGTCCCACCGCATCACAAGAGAAGCAGCGCCAACTGTCAAATTCTTAATCGTCCCTGCCAACCGCTATTTTTGCAAAAGTGTGGAAAAAAGGGAATAGTGTATTGGAAATGTCTCCCCGGCCTTTGACATCTTCTCCACTCAACTCAACTCGGGATTCGCTAATCGTTTCCCAAATCTGGCTTACAGTTTACAACCACTTTCCCTCCGTGAGCATTCACATGAGAATTTGACACTTCACTTGTTACGTCATGTCGCCATCGACAGCCAGATATCATGAAAAATGACAGTTTGGAATTTTTTTGGTTGCAATGTGAAAGGTAAATATTTGTGTAATGAATGCAATAGTCTATAACGCGACTTTTTGAAAGTTTTTCCGGCGGATTTTTCCGGTCAAAATCCGGCAGCAATTCATTGGAATCCCAAGTTTGATAGCTAGTTTCTGCACAATCAATGGCTCCCAGGGGTTTTTCAGAGCACTGAATCCAAATATGCAGTTAAAAAACCATTTTAACTGCTAAAAATCAAGATTTAACCTCATTTCTTCCGCCGGATTCCGTCACCGGAATCTCCAAAAAGTCGCATTATAGACAACTCCAATTTTAACTAAGAAGATGAAATGGTTGAGTATTTTTTCTGATTAATTTGATTTAAAATAATAGAGTTTTATTTTTATTTGTTAAGTTGTATGATTCTTGAGATGATTACATGCTTAACTTTTGGCTTGAGAAACCATGATCTAAGGGCATTTAAACTATCAAAATCACGAGCCACACTAACCTTTAACATGAGTGAATTTTGCTTACAGAACTAGTGACATTCGCATCACAGAGTGCATGAACAATACACCCCCTTCACATTACAGAGTGCATGAACAATACACCCCACAGAGTGCATGAACAATACACCCCATCACTGTGATGAACATCTAATACAATGTTTTAAGAATAATAAGTTTAAGTTGTTTAGTGAGACTTCATTTCCAAAGCAATTGCCAATTGAGCTACCCCCAAGCAAACTTTAGTATCAATCATTTGGATTAGGTCAAATCACATAAAATAAAATAGAAAACAAAAAATTAATAATTAAACCAATGTAGATTTATGGACAATGTTGACAATAAAGGATATTCCTCATATTCCTCATTTAGTATTGTACTAGCTTAGATTCCTCAGATCTACCAAGAATTAAGAAGGATCAAATAGCTTGAGATCCAAACCTCTTTTAGAGTGAAAGAGATTTTTCTAGACTTTCGATTTTTTATGGATCTAATTCGATTTTAAGATGTTGAAATTTATATATACATTTAAAAGTACATTTTAAACAATAAAAATCATATTCATGCTCAAAATTGTATTGCCAAATTCCAAAAAAAAACCATTTCACACTATGCTATATATATCATTTAATCTTATATATAAGATATTAATTACTTTATTGAATAAAATTTGTCAAAATAGAAATAAATAAATTAATGATCTAAAATCTAGAAATATATAGTAAAAATGAAATGTTATGTTTTACAAATTATCAATACATAATTCTAAATGATTTTTTCAAATCCTAAATGACGTAATGTTCCTTGGATAATTATAATTATACTCATTATTAATTTCATCAAAAAGAAAAATTGGATTTGCCAAAACGTTTTCAAGAAAAATAAAGGAGTTGTTTTTAGTGCGAGTTTTTGGACTTTTAGGTTTCAGAATTGAGTGAAAAAAATTGCCATGAAATCTTGATTTGTGTTATTTAAACTAGTTTTTTGACTATATATATATATATGGATTCAGCAACCCGAAAAACCCTTATGGCACTTTGATTACACATAATTACCCATCAAACTTGTGATTTCAATAAATTCTTGCAAGATTTAAAAAAAATTAGACTAAAAAAACTTGCATTAAAAACTTCCAAAAATTCACACAAAAAACAACTCCAAAAATAAGTAGTAAATTTCAGAGTTGTCTAACGAGGCAGAGGAATTGCCAGGACAGCCAAAAATGGCTAGAATCCAGGCAAAAAAAATTTCAAATTTTTTTAGAGGGGCAGTGTTTGAATTGTGTGTTTGATGTTGAAAATGCATTCAGCACCATAAAAAACGTCTAAGACACCTAAAATTTTAAAGTTTAACAACTATAACTTTGATTTACAAAAATCCTTCCCGGATTTTTTCTAAATTTAACTGGAATTACCACAACTTTATGGGCAACTCCTGCGCCTGGTTAGACTAAGCCGTAAATTTCTCACTGTAAAAAAAACGAAAAGTTCAAAAAAAAAGTTTTGCGAAAACGTGAGGAAAAAGTTATAAAGTTTTCTGTATGGGTGGGCGTTGACTAAATAGAATTGTTGAATTTGTAGGCGAGCGAGAGAGAAGTTAGCGCGTGGTGGTTTCAAATTAGTGAAGGCAAGTCATGGCGGGCGTTGTACGGAATCCTTCTAGACATTCATGCAATTGAATTCAATGCAATTGGCGTGAGCTGGATGGTGGAGCCACAATTTATGGCTGTTTCTAGAACAAACATGGCCTGGCCTTCCATCTTTGACTTTAATTCCTCTTCCCTGTCTTAATCTTACCTTTAATCCCTGCTAATCTGGGGGAACTCCCATTCTATTCCGTGCAAATCTCGTTCCCGGATGCACAGGTCGAAAGCTGGAGGAGTCTCATTCCAATCTCGACTGCAATTAGTATTTAATATTTGGTCCACAAGTTCTCGACTTTTCGCTGGCCGTCCATGGAAAGTTCGAAACCCCTTGGGTTGCGTTTCAAAGTGGAAATGCAGATCTCATTTTGGAGATGGGGAGGTTTCCTTGGGCTTTTCTAGTAAGATGGCAGAGGGGGAGATTAGTTGCTTAAGTTGATTGGAACTTGGCTATCTGGGGCCCTCTTTTCGGGAATGGCTGTGCAATTTTGACATTTCAGTTTCCTTCAATGTTCTGCGAGGCAACGATTTTGATATGAAGGAGATCCGATTTCTTTTAGTAGTCGAATTAATCGGAATTGTCTTCAAACAATATTTTCAGTTTGAAGTGCTCCAAACAAGCTGGATTTTGCGCCTGCGATTCTAGATTTCACCATTGTCTTTCTAGTAGTCGAGAACAGCAAATCTTCGCCTCTGAGCACCGATTTTTTCCGAGCGGGAACGGTAAGGTCTATAGGTTGAGTACAGTTCGATTATTTTTCCGGTCTAGTTAGAACAGAAGATGCAAGAAACTCTTTGTAATATTCGCCGTTAGCACAATTTGATGGCTTTATGTCTGTTTGCTGCAGTTTCACACAGAGCACTAACAAAAGCCATCGCCAGTTTGCATCAGCCATAAAAAAATTTAGAATGATTTTACAGAGAAAGTAGCGAAGAGCAAAAAATTCATTTTCAATCATTGTTAGAGTACGACTACACGTTTTCAGTTACATACTACAGAGTATCTCGTATGTACATATGCAGACCGAATAATAAGCATATCCCTAGTGTTTTTTTTGGTGCCTGAAGAGGTTTTTATTATGCACTACATTTAAAATCCGATCTACTTCTTCTGATGCTGGAAGATTATGTCTTCTCCAAGGCCATTATTACCTTCCTTGTCTCCCTATCCAGTAGAGAGTGAGGGTTTTAATTCGATTCGGTCCAATGCTCCTGTGCCCTCATCCTCAGATTCCGAAGCTCCTTCGGCCAATAATCATAATCAAGCCACCCTGAATCTCTCAACAATGAACACTAGTAAGGGTTCTCGGCATGAAAGTCCGTTACATGATGTGAGTTTAAGTAGTGAACCGAATTTAGGCAGTCAGCCGAGCTTTCCTCATTCACATTCAACAGGGGGAGCGCAATTAACACACTCCGGTTCCAAAAGTTCAGCTTTTCATTCAAAGTCAAAGCGGCAGCGGGGATCTTCGTGGTCAGATGGTTCAACTGCAACAGGTTCTTCATTCCGCTACAACATGAACAGAGGCACTTCTGTCAAGGCTTTCGAAATTTCTGATCAGTCAAGTGGTCATTGGTCTCAGAAAATAAAATCAGAACAGGGCTTTCCAAAGAGGAATGGTTCCAGAGGAACCGAATCAGATGCCCTAGGAAGCTCACAGAGGGAAATAAGTGAAGAGAATTCAAGATATATATATATCAATGACCCTGATCAAACAAATGACAAGTATGAGTTTGCTGGTAATGAAATTAGGACTAGCAAGTATACACTCGTCACGTTCTTGCCTCGGAATCTGTTTGAGCAGTTTCACAGATTTGCTTATATATATTTTCTCATAATTATTGTTTTGAATCAACTTCCATTCCTCGCAGTCTTTGGAGGAGTTACTTCCGCTTTACCACTGGCATTTGTTCTGATTGTCACTGCAATCAAAGATGGTTATGAAGATTGGCGTCGCCACCGAGCTGATAGGACAGAGAACAATAGAATGGCAAATGTATGGCAGGATGGGAGTTTTCAGTCAAAGACATGGAAACAAATTAGGGTTGGAGAGGTTGTGAAAATTTGTGCAAATGAAACCCTTCCTTGTGATTTGGTATTGTTGGGAACTAGCGATCCAAGTGGTGTTGCTTATGTCCAAACAACTAATCTGGATGGAGAATCAAATCTGAAAACGAGATATGCCAAGCAGGAAACATCAGTGAGGATGCCAGAGAAAGAGCCTATTTCAGGAACCATCCTTTGTGAACAACCAAATAGAAATATTTATGGATTTCATGCAAACATGGAATTTGAAGGGAAACGGATTTCACTTGGGCCATCAAACATACTGCTGCGAGGTTGTGAACTGAAAAATACTTCTTGGGCTGTTGGAGTCGTAGTTTATGCTGGTCAAGAGACCAAAGCCATGTTGAATAGCTCAGGTGCACCATCAAAACGAAGCAGATTGGAATCCCATATGAACAGGGAGACACTGTTTCTGTCCTCGTTTCTCATTATCATGTGTGCAGTTGTGGGAATAGGCATGGGGTTCTGGTTGCATCGCCATAAGGATGAACTAAGCACTTTACCTTACTATCGGGATAGGTATTTCAACAGTTCAAGCAACAAACTTTATGATTATTACGGTATGGGAGCAGAGGTAGTATTTGCAATATTGATGGCTGTGATAATATTCCAGATTATGATACCAATTTCTCTGTATATATCCATGGAGCTGGTCCGTGTGGGACAGGCCTTTTTCATGATCAGAGATGAAAGTATGTATGACGGTGATTCCAAATCAAGGTTCCAATGCCGAGCACTGAATATAAATGAAGACCTAGGACAAATAAAGTATGTTTTTTCAGATAAGACGGGGACTTTAACAGAAAACAAGATGGAATTTCGAGATGCAAGTGTATTTGGCACAAATTATTGCACCTCAAATGTTTCAAATGTTTCAGCAGAGCATGGTGACAAAAGGTTTTCTGCTGGAAACGAAGAGAAGGAAATATCTGCAGGTTCGTAAGCCGTGCTCTGTCTCTTAATGTCTCAAACCTCTTGTTACGCTGGGATTATTTTGGTCTTGTTCTACTGCAATTTGCCTTTCCAGGAAAAAACACACTCACACACATACATGGTTTTTATTTACCTTATTTCATATCAATCTTTAGCTGATGTTTTCCTTTCACTTGTTTGGGTTCACCTTATAGATACTACGGATGGAATTGATGGAGAGGTTTGGAAGCCAAAGATGAAGGTTGATGTGGTTCCCAACCTTGTGCAGTTGCTACAGAAGGATAATATCACACAGGAGAGCAAATGTGCGCATGATTATTTTCTCACTCTTGCAGCTTGTAATACCGTAGTGCCCATTATACAGGAAACATTGCAGAAAGAGAAGCTGATCGAATATCAAGGCGAGTCTCCTGATGAACAGGCATTAGTGTATGCTGCAGCTGCCTACGGATATGCTCTTATTGAGCGAACATCTGGTCACATTATAATTAATGTGCTAGGTGAAAAACAGAGGTATCATTTTCTCTTCTCTATTGATGTTGGAGTCTGGAGTAAATATTATGTGAAGTTTACCTATTGATGAGTGGTAATTTAGTTGATATTTTGCTGAAAGATTTCAATGAGCAGTTGGATAAGCTACTATACTGATTTATCTGTTTCCTACAATTGAAAGGTTTGATGTTGCGGGGCTGCACGAGTTTGACAGTGATCGTAAACGAATGTCAGTTATAGTTCGAACTCCTGATAATACTCTGAAATTATTAGTAAAAGGTGCAGATAATTCGATGCTTGGTATTATAGACAAAACATCGAATGCCAACTTGGGCAAAGATGCCGAAGGATCCTCGAGGGACTTGATTTCGGTCACGGAAAGCCATTTGCATGAGTATTCATCACAGGGATTGCGGACACTCGTTGTTGGGGCTAGAGATCTTAGTGTTGCAGAATATGAAGACTGGCATCATCGGTATGAAGAAACCAGTAATTTATTAATAGGCCGGACAAAAAAGCTTCGTGAGATTGCAATTAGCATTGAACGCAATCTTAATTTATTGGGAGCCACTGGGATTGAAGATCGGTTGCAAGATGGCGTTCCAGAAACAATAGAGTCTCTCAGACAAGCAGGCATTAAGGTCTGGGTTTTGACGGGAGATAAGCAAGAAACTGCAATTTCCATTGGCATTTCTTGTAAACTTCTTACTCCTAGTATGCAACAGATTGTAATCAATGGTAAGTCTAAAGAAGCTTGTCAGAAGCTTTTAGAAGATGCAAAAGCCACATACGGGATAACCAAAACAGAAAGAAAGAAGGGCTTTATGCAAAGATGGAGAATGATCTTTACTGGAATCATGTCAGAGGGTGGTGGACATATATCAAATACTTCTAGAGAGATGATGCATCTACCATTGGCACTCATTATTGATGGTACCAGCCTTGTCTATATATTGGAAAATGAGTTGGAGGATGAGGTACATTTCATTATTCTAGTGACAAGCACTCTCTGCAGACCTTGTTTTTCTCTTTTCTATATCATCATTTTCAACCTTCCACTATTCTTTTACTGGATAAAAAAAGCCATGCACCTGAGGAATTCTTCTTGAGAATGTTCTTTACGAAGTGTATCTTTTTATGTTAATTCAAGAAAGGTTGATAGTCGCAATAACGCTCTGGATTTTTTCACCTAGAACATATATGACCGTTTTGTTCTTGTCAATTTTGTCTGCAGCTCTTCGATCTGGCTACACAATGTAGAGTAGTCCTCTGCTGTCGAGTTGCACCTTTGCAAAAAGCTGGGATAGTCGCCCTAATAAAAAACAGAACCGATGATATGACACTGGCCATTGGTGATGGTAAGTACCTGCATGGCTATTATCAAAATATTTCGACATTCTGTTGGTTCTGTAGGAACCGTTGAAATGATTTGAGTCTTCCTATTGTAGTGGTATCACTGTTTGTATATGGGGTTGAATGATTATATGATAATGGTCTGTGGTTGACAAGAATTCTTGATTTTATTCTCAAGGATTTAAAAATAGTTGAACATTTTTGTTTCACTTGGTAACTAAATGAAATATCTAAAGCTGCATGACAAAATTTCCAGGGTATCCATATTATTCTAGATATATAAGAATTTTTTCTTGCTTTCAAGTTCACTTAAGCAATTAGCTCACCTGCATTTTATTATGTCAGTTGGATGAAGATATTGCTCAAATATGGTGCTAGTTTATATGTCAGAGGCTTTTCTGTCTCTATTTGCTGTAACTGACATTTTAGTGTTGTTTTCTCAGGAGCAAATGATGTTTCTATGCTCCAGATGGCAGATGTTGGAGTAGGAATAAGTGGCCAAGAAGGCAGGCAAGCTGTAATGGCATCAGATTTCGCTATGGGGCAATTTAGATTTCTGAAACGATTATTGCTAGTGCATGGTCACTGGAACTATCATCGCATGAGCTATATGATTTTGTACAACTTTTACAGAAATGCTATATATGTCTTGATGCTTTTCTGGTGAGTTTTACACCACAGATGGTTCGAAGGGTTCAATAAAGGGGTTCCCGTAGTGTGAAACTTGTTGCTTTTTACTTCTGTAAATGTTTTTTGTTGTTCATTAGTTTAGGGATTTGCAAAAGCTTCATGGTCCATCTTAGTGTTTCTTTATTGTCCTAGAACAGTAACCGTTGTCTCCAGCCTCTAATGGCATTGTTTAGTAGACTAACCAATAGTTTGAATGTCGGATTATATTATTTTGAAAGTTTTTTGATTAGTTTGTTACCTGGTTTCCATTTCTGGAACCCAAACCGGAAATTTGGCCAATTTTCTTGAACTTCACCCTCTGTATAAAACTAGAGATTTCTTCCAAAGGAACACCAGAAGTTAAAGATGGTTAGCTGTGTCCAATAGGAGAAAAGAAAAGAAAGAGAAAAATTGAAGATGCCCCAGAAAACTGATCTATTCTTCACAGGCATGAGCTTTTGAATTTGATTCTCAGCTTGTTAGAGTCGAGGCTCAATCATATCTTTAGACTTAATAGGTGCCCAACTTCATCCATGGGCTCAAGCAATTTAGTCAATATTCATTTGAAGCTATTTCATTTTATGTTTCACTGAATTGCTTGCGTAATTTTAGATTCTTACGTTGATTTTTTTTCCCAAAAGCTCTTTGCAAGAGTATATCTTATAAAATTTTCACGCCAAACAAATGTTCTTTATTCCATTTTGGGTAACTATGGTTACTAGTATTCTTAGAAAGAGCCTTCTGTTTTCTTGGGAGATGCTTCGACATTCAAAGTGTAATGGTGATAGAATATTTTTCCTTTTCTTTCGAATGACAAATTCAGGGTAAATTCAAAGGCATCCCAAGGTGCAGAGACAAACCCAGGCACCAAATCCGAACAACAGCCAGAGCATAAAAAATGACTATTGACTATCAGCGTTCAAGTGCCAGATCAAAACAAGCCGACAAGGACTGACTGGAGTGACAAGTATGAAACTCAAAGATGTGTGTGGCTATTTGACTACTTTACTGTGAAATGACGAGTTCAGGTGGCAAATTGTCATTTTGAACTTGCTCTGAAATCCCTACAAACATTTGGTGTTTATTACTAAAATATTACCTCCAACCCAACTTTAGGTGTCTGTACATAAAGCTCAAATAAATGAATACCCTGAATGGCAAATTCTATTTCTAAAGTCACTTTTATGAAGAGGCACGAGTATGGTGGGGAAATTAGAATATTTATCAACATTAAATATGTTACACTCATATAATCTTGTCCTAAAGAGTTAATATAATCTTGTTCTAAAGAGTCTAACTTCTATAGACGAAATGACTTCTTTCATGACATTTTTTCTAGTTAATTTTAACGAGAATCTGGCAAAGATTAAAAGCTTGAGCTTAAGTTGTTTAATTTGTAAAATTAGAGTGCCCCAAGGGTTTTTCAGGGTGCTGAATCTATTTATGCATTTAAAAATGTATTTTAAACAACAAAATATCACATTCTTGCTTTTAAATTGGATCGTCGGATTCTGGTGAAAAAGACTATTTCGTCTATAAGTTAGACTATGCCTTCAGAATATAGACTCATTTTCTGATGAATTTATCTCTTTTTTTATTCTATGTTTTGGAGTTTTTGTTTGGACTATGGCAAAATAATTTTTTATCAGATTGCGTTTTTTTGTTATTTAAAATCCATTAGCTTCTTGAAAATCCCCTGGGGCACTCAGATTGGACAGAGTTCACATATCAAACTTGTGATTCCAACGAATTCCTACTGGATTTAGAGCAAATTTGACCAGAAAACCTTAAAAATGTAAAATAGTTAGACGATAGCTATGTATTCAGAAGATATTGACTGGAGTTGGAAGATGGACGTGACTTTATAGGACATGATTTTTGTATCTTGCTGCAATTTTTTCTGAAGCTGTTGCTTGTTTTGACATATTAGGAAAATAGGTGCCTAATTATTTATTTAATTCGTGATGTTTATGTTGAATTGAGATCCTGGTAAATTAGCTTTTCGGATTACCAACGCCTTTTCTCCTTTGGTATTCTGCAGGTATGTATTCTACACGGCCTTTACTGCAACAACTGCCATAACTGAATGGAGTGGTCAACTGTATTCTATCATCTATACTTCATTGCCGACAATAGTAGTGGGTATTTGGGATCAAGACCTGAGTGACAAGGTTTTAATTGGTTTCCCTCAACTGTATGGGTCTGGGCAGAGGGAGGAAAATTATAATCCTTACCTGTTTTGGGTGACGATGATAGATACATTATGGCAAAGTCTCGTTATTGTATATGTAGGTTACTTTGCTTACACACATAGTACAGAGGACATGTGGAGCATCGGCAGTCTGTGGACTATTGCCGTGGTTCTACTGGTGAACCTCCATCTTGCCATGGACATTTCTTCCTGGACAGTGATCACTCATGTTGCAGTGTGGGGATCGATTGTTGCCACATGGATCTGCCTTATTATCTTGGATTCCATCCCAGATTTACCAAGTTATGGGTATGTAGATCATTTCACTGCATTTTCTGTTTTTGCTTCAATTATTTATCAGGTACGAACCCAATCATGACTTCATATCTGCTGCTAATACGGTGATTATTGTATGCCACTTGTTTCATTCAGGACAATATACCATGTAATTACAAGGGGATCGTATTGGCTGTGCCTTATTCTTATAGTGATCTTGGCACTGCTTCCTCGCTTTCTGGTCAAAATGATTAAGCAGAGATTTTGGCCTACAGATATTGACATAGCTCGGGAAGTAGAAATTTCGACAACGAATCCTGGCTATTCAGCTGCGGAGCTTAATCAAATTACTGCTTCTGCTTCTAGTTGATTTCTCTTTCTCAGTTTCGGTTACTAGCTCAGCTGGCAGGCAAAATCAGAGGATCTGTTATTTTAGTTTATAACTGAGTGAATATTGCTATGGAGGCTGGCTGTGATGCTGTGTAATATGCTTATTGCATACCAGATGTTGCAGCAAAACTGAGCTAAGTGAATTGGCTGTTCTTCGCCATTACCTATGTGGCTATGTACAAGTAAGTTAGTTCAAGTGTAATCTATTCTATCCTGTCCTACACTGGTTCTGGTCTGGTCATTTCAAGTGTACATGTACCTGTACCACCAGAGAGAGTTTGTAATGTAATTAGCCTATTTTTTGGGGCCAGAAGCTACCTGCCTGACATTCTTTCAACACATCCCAACTCTCTTGAGCACTTCTTGTGCTCTATTACTTCATTCAAAATCTTTTATTAATGTATTTTAAGCCAGTGCTGCTTGTCACAGCTCACTAGAACGGATCTATATTAGTTCACCAAGATGGTCGGGTCAATCGAGTTGGAGTATTAGTTAGCTTATGCACATGGAGATTGCTTCGTAAGGTGTTATATAAATCCATATTAATTTTTGATATATCCCGTACATAAAGGGATAAATCATCATTTGATGTATATTTTTTTTTGGTTTAAGTCAGGGAATTTCATTCACAGCAAAAAAAAATTACATTGCGGTTTATAGCTTTGCGTATTTCGAGTGGCCTCGCCCTTAATTTGTTAACAGGTTTATAGTTTATCAAAAGTTTTACATAAATCGAAAAAGCATTGTACTTTCCAAAACAGAAAATGCCCGTACAATTTAAAAACCAGCCCATTCAGGCCACAGTTGGTCTGAAAGTCAGAAAATACCCACACAATTAAAAAAGCCAGCCCATTCAGACCACAGGTAGTCTGAAAGAAACCAGCCCATTCAGACCACAGTTAGTCTGAAAGTCAGAAAATGGCCACACAATTTTAAAAAGTCAGAATTCTCCACATTCATTCATCCCATGTGGAGATTTTTTTACTGAATTAAAGAATTATTTATTAATTACGATGTAACCAATTTAATTTTTTGGAATTATTAAAATATGTGTATTATATTTAATAATATTTTAAATAAATATTTTATAATATTATTATTTATAGAAAAAAATATAAATATAAATTTATATTTAATTAAAATTTAATTTTATTTAATATTAATTTTGCGTATTGATAATGTCAACCTTTATTTTAATGTCATTCTTTTCAGTAATAAATATAATATATATTAATATATATAAGTCATTCTTATTATATAATGAATGACATATATATTATAGATTTTTATATAATAATTTTCAAATTTATTTATGTAATTAATATAATAATTTCAAATTTATTTAGGTAATAGGCGCAGTGTAAAGGAGTTGTCCGGAAAGTTATGGGAATTCCGGTCATATTTAGAAAAAATCTAGCAAAGATTTTTTGTAAATCCAAGTTATAGTTGTTAAACTTCAAAATTTTAAGTGTCTTACAGGTTTTTGATGGTGCTAAATCCATTTTTACCATCAAAAACACGATTTAAACACTGCTTCTACAAAATTTTTGGAATATTTTTGCCCAGATTCTAACCACTTTTAATCATCCTGCCAATTCTTCAGCCTTGTTAAACAATTCCCATATAAATATATATTATATTTATATGTAAGTGGTTTTGTTTTTATAATAAAAATAATTTTTCTACTGAAAAAAATATAACATGTATTTATGATGGGTGCGTTTACTATTTAAAATTTAATCTTAAAACATATTCCACATTTTTTTATACAAAATTATTATGCTGTTTGACATTATGACAATGCTTCTTAACATAATGAGTAGGTTGTGAATGAGCGTGTATAGGTTAAGTGGTACGCGATCATTAACTACGGTGTAGATTTGCCAACGCTGACAATGTTATTATCGTAATTTATTTAATAAAAAAATCTGTAAAGTGGTGGATGTTTATTAATTATTTATTTACGGCTTTTCCCTTTGGAAAAGACTCCCCTGATTACCACTCTCCACTGTTTTTTCACCGTTGATTTTTGTGTTAGACTATTGAAATATTATCCACCGTCTACGTGAGTTTTGGTTGGTTACCGTTTTTCACCATTGATCTGTGTGTTATATTTTGTGGGGGCTTAGTTGGTTATGGCAAAATCTTTATACAGTATAACGGCTTTTGTTGTGGCTTACATTCTTGGCACTGTGTCAGAGCGTGGACTCATTTACATTTACATTGCCGGCGGAGATGATGAAAATCAAAATCCCAAATTGTTTGTTGAACATTACAATTCCTGACATGAAGCGAGGACAGGATGGATGCTTTGGTGCTTTCATCCGCGACAATTTTTTCGTTATTAGCCTTGATTTCATCCGCGACAATTTTTTCGTTATTAGCCTTGATCTAATCAGGTGGAGTGCGGAAATTTATGATCCAGAAAGAAGGGCATGGACAACACTGGAGACTATGGGAGATAAAGAGAAGGGAAAGGCCAACTGGCATGTCTGGTTGTTTCTTCTTGTAGCAAGGAGTGATGGAATACGATTCTAATGAAAATGTGTGGAGGGTGCTGGGTTCTCTTGCAAGGATTTAGTGTTTTCGGAAGATTTTTGTTTACGGTAATGTAGAGAGTAATGTTAAAGTTTGCTATATCTATGAGTCGTCTATAAAAACTGCAGCAGAAAAGCAAACAGAAACAATTAGGATGTACATAGTATTAACGGTGTCTTTAGTTTTGAGATTTGAAATTAAGTAACAATGATTATCATTTTGTCGTTTGAATAGTTTGAATAATGTAGTAAGAAATTTCACTTTCTTGTTATCTTGGAAGGAACATTGGTAATATATTTTGTTAAGAAATTTGACATTAATGTTATGTTCGAATGAACATTGGTAATAGATTTTAGAGAGTTTTTATATTAAAAATGATGTGATTTTTGGATGAGTTTAGAGGTGCACAACTGAACAATGTTGGTTGGTTGTTAAAAATTTCAGAAGTTATATAGTATCTCAGAATATTTCAGAATACAATTTTATGGAGATTGAAACTCAAAACTTCTTTTTTGAGGTAAATTGTATGTGGTTATTGATTATTAAATATTTCATGGTATTCCAAAATACGAATTATAGACCTTTGCTAACCTTTGCTGCAGTTTCTCGATGTATATATATCCCTTTTCTCGATGTATATCCCTTCTCTTTTCATTTCATTTTGTCAATTTTGCTTTACCAAAATTATACACACTTTATTTCCGTGATCAAATCAAAATATTTCAGCCTCCACTTAATGAGTTCTACTCTCACCATCCTATCAGTCGTGAGATTTGTTAGTTTTGATATTCAATTTTTTTCATAATTAAAGTTTCTATGTTTAGTATAATGTTAGATTTTATATTTAGCCGTGTCATGATTTTAGTTTTTATTTTGGGTAATTTATATATTCAGTTTCATGTTTTATTTTCTAGATTTTATATTTAGTCTTGTCATGATTTTAGCTTTTATTATGGATAATTTATATATTCAATTTCATGTTTTACTTTCTATATTAAATTGTTATATAGATACACAACTTTTTAAAAAGCAGTTGTTATGTTATATAGATACACAACTTTTTAAAAAGCAGTTGTTATGTTATATAGATACACAGCTTTGTAAACCAACTCGTCTCCCTTGTTTCCAGACATTTCTAGAATGCCGCTTATTCACTACATGGACTAGAATGAAAAAACACAAGATCCCTTGTTTCCAAACCAACTTGTCTTTGTCTCCCTCATTTCCAGAATGACGCTTATTCACTACATGGACTAGAATGAAAAAACACAAGATCGACTTTATTCTGAAAATAAGTAAGAAAAGATAAATTTTAGATCAATAACAAGAAAATATCACATGGAGCTTCAATATCAGAATGGAATGGAATTGATTTGAGGATGTTCAGATCAATAAAAAGAAAATATCACATGGAGCTTCAATGTGAGAATGGAATGGAATTGATTTGAGGATGGAGCTTCGGACGTAAAAAACAAATTACATTTCCCTAAGATTAACAACATAATAGCTCAATTGCATGCTAGAAATTCGAGGAATCTAGAACAAGATCTGTTAGTTACTTGCCCCCACCAAAAGCAATAGAATAGCAATCACTTGACAACATCTAGAACAAGATCTGTTAGTTACTTGCCCCCTGCCCCCACCAAAAGCAATAGAATAGCAATCACTTGACAACATCTAGAACAAGATCTGTTAGTTACTTGCCCCCGACCAAAGGCAATAGAATAGCAATCACTTGACAACATCTAGAACAAGATCTGTTAGTTACTTGCCCCTGACCAAAAGCCAAAAGCAATAGAATAGCAATCACAATCACGTTACTTGCCCCAGACCAAAAGCAATAGAATAGCAATCACTTGACAAAAGCAATAGAATAGCAATCACTTGACAACATCGACCTAAAACAATGAAAAAGAAAGCCACAACATATAATCTTGATATAAAATGATATAAAATTCACCTCATAATTAAAAAAGAAAAGAAACAACCATGTATTATAAAATTACATGAAAGTTTTTTAAGAAATGAAAAAGAAAGGCACAACATATAATCTTGATATAAAATGATATAAAATTCACCTCATAATTAAAAAAAGAAAAGAAACAACCATGTATTATGAAATTACATGAAAGTTTTTTAAGAAACAAATTGTACAGATTATGTAAGAGTAAGATTTCTCATGATTCATGCATTCCTAAAGTTAACCAAACATAAATATAATGTAAATTTACATTTTCATAAATAATAATATAAATTTACATACTTGAAATAAAATATTAATTTTCTTTTGGGAAGAGAACAAAAAGTAAGAAATTAAATGAATAAGCACTTTTCCACTACCCACATGATATAAAGGGAGTGTTTTTTAATTACTTTTCACCCACAACAACTCAACATGCTATATGTTTTGGATTTTCAAAACAATACTTTAGTTTTATGTTTTCAAATAATAACAAACATATTTCAACATGCTATATGTTTTGGATTTTCAAAACAATACTTTAGTTTTATGTTTTCAAATAACAACAAACATATATCAAGGTTTTGGGTGCTCCATAGGTTTTTGATGTTGCTGAATCTATTTCCACCATTAAAAACATGATTTGGTGAAGTCTTTTTTTGAATTTTTTTTGCTATGTTCCCCCACGTCATTTTGTGTGTTGGAGTTGTTTGATGAGGTGAAGGCACAAATTCGTCACCAAAGTGTCACCAAAGTGTGCTGAGTGGGGTTCGGATATGTGAAGAATATACTCAAATCTTCCATCGATAAATTCCCAATCAATATCATCTTCGGGGAATCGGTATGCAAGATTACAAAAGCGTGTGTAAAACTAATCAACATCAACGGATTCATCAAGTGCTTTTCATAATTTCATAATTTCTTTATCGAGTGCTTTGTGGTTATAGTGATTGAAAGCACGGTCTATCTCTGCGACCATATAAGCAAGAGAATGAATAGGTTTTTCGGGCAGCGTGGCACACTAGTGCATTGGGCGCCATCAAAGCGTGTAGATGGACAATGTGCATGTCATGTATTCTTCAAATATTCCATGTATTTCGCATGAGCCTACAACGCTAACATTGTGCCTAACCAAGGCTACGTGGCCTCCACCATCATATGTTTTATGAGACAAGTTTTTTTCTGAGATAATGAAATCATTTCCATAAGACATACACTTTGGAAGAGTAATTTGGTAGTTAGTCATGATAGATATGTAGAGATCTAAAACAGATGTGAGGAATCAGCTTGTCATTTGGCCCTCTTTCTAGTGCCAAAATGTTGATGGTACCAGACCCGCCAACATGTAAGGGGGTCTCCACGACAATAAGTCATAATTAGACCTCAGACCGTTTGGTGTAGGAGTCCCAGCAGTGGGTCGTATAGTAATGCATTGACTGCGATTTAGCACAGAGGCAAGTAAAATGTCTTTGTTGGTAGCAAGGATGTGATAGCTGTGAAAAGCCAAGGAAGGTGCATGAGAGGTTTTAACACACAGGGGTTGAGATGAGTGCGCCCCTTGGAAACTTGTGATGGCACGGAGTTAAGAAGGGAACACACGAGCAAAGATGCATCACAACATGGAAGGCAAGTTAGCTAGAAATCCAAAGTGATGGTTAAATCAACAACATATTTCAGAAAGATTCATACATACATACATAGAAAAGTTCATACATGCATGCGTAAGCAAACAAATACATATATCATTTAGAATAAACAAGATAGCATAGAATACAATACAACATATGCATGAAACATGTTGGCTCTGTTATATTAAGAAGTGTAAGTTCTAGTCATACAATACATCCATGTTAGCCACTAGTTTTGATAATGGAATGTTACAGCCACAACCGCCTGCTCCTCTAAACAGATATACTAGCTCTGTGCAGTGGAGAAGCCAAGGCTCCTTACAACACTATCCAATCTCTCTCTAAGATAGTCTTATGAGAAGCTTGGTTGATCAAAAGTCTTTACAATGAGTTATGAGGTTCTATTTATAGCAAAGGGTGGGGTCACCCTTGACATTACTCTTTGTGACAGTTCATTTACCCTCATGACTCTTCATCTACTCTATGGCTGTTACATCCAACTATCGACACTTGAACTTCCACTTGACAAGACATTACATTACAATGCACATGTGCCCATGTGAGACAAAATGGCTTGAGCAAGCCATGTAAGACATCACTGACACTTTGTCCGTTATGGTGAGACCAACTCTTTGACATGCTTGTGATGGTGAAGGTGGTGAGTTGATGCCAATCTTGGTCATTCATGATGGTGTGCATGCACTCCAAGGTGACATATTGCTAAAGCGCACTCTTGCCTCCATTATAGCCAGGTACATTAGCGTGGCTCCTCCATCCAACTTGTCTGCTAGCATGCACATGGTCTGGTGCGGCTCAACCGGCAACACACTGATACATAATGTCCGTGTTGATCTTCCAGTGTGTGCTAGTTGTCATGCGCATTAGCTGTCAACTACATGTTTAGCTCCAGTTGGACATGCTTCTTGTCTTTGCCTCGTGAGTGTGTTGAATGGATGGGATTGCATGCATGCATACGATAACATTCATGCTGTTGAATTCCCTTGCATGCGATCAAAAACACTGCTCACCATGTGTGCTCCATGCTAGCTATTGGGATGGACCTTTAACTTGTACGGGCATATTTTAATCCGTGAGTGCATGTTGTGCTCACTATTGTACCTGTTCTTGTTGCAACTCGTTATATTGTCTATGTAGCTCATGTTCTTCCTTGAGTCGCTGCTTGATCACATGCAACTCCTTTTCTGTTTCGATCTCTTCCTTTGCGTGATCTTCATGTCGCGCCGTCACTTCATAACCCGAGTCTCCAAAGTTGCCTTCACCACAAGTGGATCTACTTGAGCTTGCAACTTTGTTTTGCCTCTGTGTTGTCAACAACCTTCCTCTTACATTTGTTATGTCCAGTATGATGCCTTTAGATGCTGTTCACGATGCTGCTCACTGTGATGTTACTGCCATCATATATTAATGTCCTTGTCTACGAACAACTTGATTTTTGTGCATAGACAAGTCCATAGACACTTGATCGACTGCATCCCCAAGTGCGCTCTGAATGATGTCTTCGACTCTACTCTCTTGGAAACCATTGTACTTGTATTGTTGAGAGGCAGATGAACACCTGCTATAGATGGAGACATGGAAACACTCATGGCAAGCAATCTGTCAGTTGAAAACCAAAACGAACTTGAGAACTAACCTGTAACATACCTGTGTGACTGATCATGAAGGTTGCAAAATTTCTGTCGGGAGGTCGGGAGAATGACTGCCAACACTGCGCAAGGCACAGTCCAGGATGTCAAGAGGTTCACTGACTATTGGAACTACGCAATGCACAGTTTTGCATGGCTACTGACTGCTGGAATTACGCAATGCTCAATATCAGCTGGAAATGGTTGTAGGCTCAGTGACTACATCTCGCAATTTTCTGGGCCAACAGTCACTGTCCCTCAGAATTGTGCAATGCAAGACTGGAGGACATTCATTGCACAAAATTGCACATTTCCTGAGAGGAAGACAAAACCTCCCCTCTTAGAATTGTGCAATGCTGTCATGGTGTTACCGGAATAGTGTCCACTCGGAACTTCTATTCCCACTAAGACTGGTAGCTATCTTAGAAACAAACAAGTAAAGTCTACTTTCGCTTTCCTTTATGAAAATAGATAAGAGCGGAACAAAGGAGACCAACCTTAGTCTTGGGCTTGATTTCCTTGTTTGATTCCTCTCCTTCCTGATAGAGCTTTGCCGCTTCTTCTGCGTCTGCCCAACTTCAAAGAGCACCTATGGAATCACAACAACATACTACTATCGAAGAACAGAGATCTATATTCATAAATAACACAGGACCAGATATGTGTTAACCATCCAAATGCATATATAAGCAAACATACAAGAATATGGAGGAAAACTTGAATAACTTTATTAAGATCAAGAGTAGCAAGAGGATTACAACCATATGTTCTGACCCAGCATCATCCTCCAGCAAGAAAGCCCTTCTTCACCTCAAGTAAAGCTTAGATCACCCAACACTATGAAGTAACACCAGAAAACCAACAACACTTCTCTACAAGATACAAGATTCCAGCCTCTGGATCTCTGTGATGAGGGATCCATATATAGATGATTGTAGGGAGGTGAGTCATCTCTTGGGGT
>APFE030980622.1:29858-67065 GCA_000404065.3 Pinus taeda
CCATCACGTTCATGTGAACGGTTTTCCTTCTCAAAGTAATGGGCACATTTGGAAGGATCCCTAATGGTCGACTGGTTCCTTTGTCAAAGCTTGTCAGATTTCTCATTTCAGGCAAAAGCGATGGAGAACCAAGTGCTTTCCAAGCAGTTGAGGAAATGATACTCACAGAAGCCCCTTCATCGATGATGGTACCAGCCATGACCATTCTGTAAGCTTGTACAATGATTCTGAATGGTACACTAGCTGGTAAACGGGGTCTTCCTAGACGATTCCAGTCGAAGGAAATGACTAGGTTGCTTGGTGGTGGGACCAAGTAGATGGCCGGATATGACTCTGATAAACTTCCTTCCTACGATAAAGGAACAGGTAGACTGCCCCCAAGTTCATCAGAGTCTGTGTTTACGAAAAGAATTTGAATGGTGTCATTCTCTTTCTCTTCAGTGACGATATCATTCTAAGATGAACACTCTGAAGGCAAGACCGGGTCAACTGCCATCTCGACCTTTTGACTTTCATCTGGTATGGATTAAGAGGGTTCATTTTCAATGATAGAAACTTTAGCCGACCACAATGGCGGGCCAGCTGGATTTTCAACCAGTGGTGGACTTGGCAAGAGTTTTTATATCCAGGAGGGAGCCGTAGCGGTGAAGCAGGGCGGTCATCCAAAATTCTTTTAGCTTCGTCAAGGAAGGGACAATGGTGGACGGCGTGATTGCCTTCACACAATTTACAAGGAAATATGGGATTCCTTTTCTGTTCAGGTGCTTCACTTTCACTGGTTGATGGTGTGCATTCAACATGATCATCAGAGGTTGACGACACTGGATTGTGCAAACGAAGAGTCCAGTCCCTTAAGATTTGAGGGATGTAGGGACAATATCAGTGATAGTGGTCTCCATTGCAAATGACACAAGGAGATTTAGGTTTAGACGGTGCAGTGTGAGGATTTTTGCTAGATGACGCTTGGTTGCCCCCTTTCGATTTTGGTTCCTTTTTCTTCTTTTCCTTTTTCTCTTTCTGATTTTTCTTCTTCTTAGTTACTTGATTTTTAGCTTTACCAGCTTTATCAAGCGAAGAGGAAGGAGAGGGAAAATCAGACGAAGTAGAAGGTTGGTGGGAAACTCTAGTATCATCTAGTTGCTGACTTGACTGTTCAGGAATTACGGTATTCTGAACGACAGAGGTAGAGAAGAGCCAGATAGGCAAACCAATCGTCAACCCTGGAAGTGATAATGTGGCCATATGGGGTGCACCAACATCTCCCTAAGAGGAGAAGGGACTAGGATTTCCTCCAAGGGGAAATCCTTGGTTGGAAGACTCCATTTTTTTCAACCTAAAGACCAATGAGGGAATTTGTGATGTTATTCCGATTAAAATAAATTTTAGATGCTTTGACACAACTTGTTTTTTCAATTTTAAAGAGTCGAGAAAAAACAAAGATGACTCTAGTCGCCTTCAATTTTTAGTGAGCCTGAATTGACAAGTGCCCAGAGGACATTTTCTTTTAAGGAGTATGAAAAGGAGCAAAATAGACTTCTCTGGAAATATAGGCAGAGGGGATTACCAAACCAATCACAAAACTATAGAATACTGTTTACGGTATGGCAATCAATCTTCTCGAATGCTATGTTCAGTGAATTGTGATCGATAGGGTGGTAGACACGGCTTCCTAAGGATAAAGGATGTAGCCTATTGTGGTCTCCCAATATATACTTGACGGTATGTGGGAGCACAAGTCTGTACTAGCACTTGCCGTCTCAGAGTGGAGGAATCACCCAACCAACAATGAAAACAACAGTTACCAGGTTTTACGACGCCGGAATACGTCTCTAGCCTAGACCTCTAGATGTTGTGCGTTAGGTTCCAAAGCGTTGTTAGATTCATTAAATTTATTTTAAGTTGATCTTGCTTAAAAATTTTCCTTTCAGGTTCACCGCGTGATGTGTATACAATTCCTAAAATGCAGTCTAAGATGATAAACAAACGTTTAATCTTTTTTTGGCAATGAAAATCCTAGCTACTAAGGAAAGAAAGTTGAGAATCTTTCAACAAAGACCACAGAGCACACACTAAATGCACCGTCCTAAATCAAACCAAGCAGTCTAAATGCAAATGCACATGCATGTATTTGTTTTCAGCCTTCTTAATGTATGAATGATGATAAGAAAGCTAAGTGCAAATTTGAATTAGTTTCAAAGCGACAATACTCAACAAATTTCTTTTCAAAATGAAGCGAAGGTAAGAGAGACACTTTGCGATTTCGAAATGAAAATTGCTTTTCGACACTTTAAAAACTACTAATTCAAATCATATACAATAGTAACTGTATAAAAGACTATCAAAGAACAATGGGATTGTCTTCTAAAGCTGAAAACGACACTTACGACACTTTCAGATCAAGAAACGACAGTTCGACTATGCTACTTCTTTGCAAAAGAGAATTGAAAATGGCGCACAATACATAAAAACACTTACAGTTCTTTGCACTATAGAGGTGGAATGATGTAAGAGAAGGGGTTTTCATAGAGATATACTGACCACATACAACAAAACTCTTGAATAAGACTAAAAATAGTGAGGGAAAAACCAAAGTCTGAAGGTAAAGTTAACCTTCCCTGACCATCGCACTTGTCACACAGTGAATTCAGTTTGCAGCGCACCTACTGCACTCGAGAAGTGCGATGCATATAGACTGCCTTGAAGGCAGGGTGCGATGGTACCAGTGCGAGACTTTTAACGAGTTTCTACTCACAATTTGTAATTCACTTTAGGGATTTAAGCCGAATAAGTGATGTTTAGTAAATGTAAATCACAGGGTTTGATCTAAGGAGGTTACTAGAGCCACCACTTAGGGCAAATAGAACATTTGCATATATATTGTTTAATTCATAAACAAAACCCGGAGATAGACTGAAGCAGCATTGATCTACTTTTCATTTGTATAAGAAATGCAGTTCGAAGGCTAGCTGGCTCGAGTTCAGGCTCCGTTAGTAAGTTTATAAAAGAAACAAAGATAGGCTAACAAATAATCTATTTGCTCCCCAGTGGAGTCGCCATTTTGTTACCGGGAATAGTGTCGACTCAGAGCTTCTATTCCCACTAAGACTGGTAGCTATCTTAGAAACAAACAAGTAAAGCCTACTTTCGCTTTCCTTTATGAAAATAGATAAGAGCGGAATAAAGGAGACCAACCTTAGTCTTGCGCTTGATTTCCTTGTTTGGTTCCTCTCCTTCCTGATAGAGATTTGCCACTTCTTCTTCATCTACCCAGCTTCAAAGAGCACTTGTGGAATCACAACAACATACTACTATCGAAGAACAGAGATCTATATTCATAAATAACATAGGACCAGATATGTGTTAACCATACAAATGCATATATAAGCAAACATACAAGAATATGGAGGAAAACTTGAATATCTTTATTAAGATCAAGAGTAGCAAGAGGATTACAACCATATGTTCTGACCCAGCATCATCCTCCAGCAAGAAAGCCCTTCTTCACCTCAAGTAAAGCTTAGATCACCCAACGTTATGAAGTTACACTAGAAAACCAACAACACTTCCCTACAAGATACAAGATTCCAGCCTCTGGATCTCTGGATCTCTGTGATGAGAGATCCATATATAGATGATTGTAGGGAGGTGAGTCATCTTTTTGGGTCTTGATTAGTGTCCTCTCTCTGATAATTCTTGATTCGACTTGGAGAATGATGATCTCTTACTCATCCCTGGTCGAAAACAGAGAGGCAAGTGTCAGAGGAGAAGCTTCTGGAAGATTCCATGATCTTCCACCTCACAATTTGTCCCTACCATTTGTCCATTCCCGACCATCGCACCCTACAGAGGGGCCATTCAGTATGCATCGCACCCTCTACACGGGGTATTCAGTATGGTCCAGTTTTGACTATTTCTGAGCAGTTTTTTGTGGAGAAATTTTGGGAGATGATGTAATCAGCTGACCTTGTTCCTTTAGGAAGTGAAGCAACACTTTTAGGGACTTAGGAGCCCTCAGTTTATGGACATTTATGATTGGGATTGTAGTGCCCAAAAATGTCTATAACACATGGTGAGGCAGAGTTTGGGCCAAGGCTGCCCAGACCTACTGATGGGCAAATGCAAGCGAATATGAATGTGAATGCATGGTGATACTGAGTGCAATAATATGTGAATTATCGTGCATGCAAACAATGAAAGAAAGATTCAGAAAATGGAACAACATACATGTGGTGAGGCGAGTTGTTGAATTGGCGACCGTTTGTGAAAAACAATGTCATGCATGTGACAATAGTGAGATGTTAACGAAAACTGAAACGGTGCTAGTACAAGCTTGTATGTATCAAAATGATAGCAAGTGCTCACTAAAATCAAGCAGACAACATTCATACGAGGCGAAACACAAAAAGCGCCAAAAATGCAACACAAGACATGGAAGGCGGGCTTACCCAAAAACAATTGAGCTGAATGTGCTGACGACTCCTAGATGTGATGTGGGATGTCAGAGTTGTAAGGTTGATGTGAGGATTGAGCTCTACAATGTTCGGCTCGTGAGTTTTGATAAAATCGAAGATGTGACGTGCATGCCACAAATCTAAGAAGAGTGACACTTGGTGGGAGGTTTTAGAAATGATCCTTGTATGCAACCTCCAACTACTAAAAGTAGATCCCTGAATCAAGGGATGCCTTTGCATGCTGCCTTGGGAGAACCAAGCCATGCATGCAAACCAGTTTTGCTCAGTCCCGAAGGGAACTAGTCAACTCAACTGTACATGCAAGAGGCTGCTCAACTGCTGGGAGAGAATGCACATTTCTGTAAGTTGGGTTGGTTTCCCAGGAGATTTGTGCAATTTCTGGGCAAAGCCGCTGACCGCTGCCCAAAATTGCACAATTCCTGGGCTGAGCAGCCTTGCTGAGAGGAATTGCACAATTTTCTAAATGAAGCTTGACTGGCAGAATTGTGCAATTCTGAATCCTAGTAGGCTGCCAGACTGAATTGTGAAATTTCTAGAGGGAAGGCTGGTTGCCCTCTAGAATTGCGCAATTTATTATGGGAACTGCTCAGCGTGCAACTGGACCAAGTTCGAAGAAACAACCTGTGAGGGGAATGTAACAAGATTTGATAGATAGGCTGTCTTTCTGCAAGAAAATCACTGAAGCTTGTCTACTTGATGAAGCAAGACATGTTGCTATGAAAGGTTGGTATGGAGGCTCCAAAACGAAGCTATGAAAATTTTTTGGAGGGTGGTTGTAACTGCTATAATAGTTAAATAAATAAATATTTTTTTAATAGAAAATATTTGTATTAAATAAGAAACATCATATTTGAAAACACAATTATATAAGAAAATTTACAAAAAACAAAGTCTTGCTTTCTTTAATTTGCAAGAAGAGGCTTGCAATTCAATTGTCCATGTCCATGTCCAAAAATCTCTTAGTTTCTAGACAAAACTATCAAAATTCAAAGTATAATGCCTCAAAAAAAATTCCCAAGAACTTGATACACTTAAACAACATGTGTTGAATTTCTATGATCTTGGGTTTAGGTTAGAATTGTAAAATCTCTTACGCTACCAAACCAAGAATCTTAACAAGAACTACTTTGCATAGTGGAAAATATAAAGCATTAAATCACATATACACCTGTATACACAAATTTTCACAAAATTGTACAATAATGTACAAGCCAAACTTTGTTATATTAAACCAAATCTGAATAATACAACTATCTATGGTATACAAGATACAATGCCAAACTTCGTTGCAACTTCTATTTTGTATCTTGTCCTATCGATCCTTCGCTCCCGTACTGTGCACTAGCTGCCCCTTAGTCCTTCAAAGGACAACACATTGAGATTATCGGAGGGCTGCCACCTAACACTGTTGCAAGTCACTTCTGCCACATGAAGACGGGCTGATCCAATATGCACTCTAGGCTGGCCAATGTCCGAGCTCCAATATTCTAGGCTAACAATCCCTTTTTTCCATCAAAGTGCTACACTTTCAGCACCAATCTTCACCTAACCTTCAACTCTTCTTTGTTACTTCAAGATAACTTATCCAAGGCTACTTTGGGTAGCCAACACAATGCCCTCCACCAGATCAATGACACCCAATCATTTGCTGCAACATCCCCTCCTATGAAGGCTCTTAATCACCACATCAAGCCTCCAAATTGGTTTCCACAAGCTGAATATATAAATGATCAAAAACTAGTCAACACATTTACCCAACACAAAACAACCTTACCTCCAAATTTGTTTTACCACATTGCCCTTGACTGTTCCTGGTTAGGGAACTTTATCGCACTGCAAAAACCCTGAAAGAATCACTGAACAATCCTCAAACAACCTTCAATCCTTGTGGCATCACTTTATGTGAACCCTCTACCTCCAAGTTGAAGATTAGGGCACAATACAACCATAAATAGACCCATGCAAGTATCTTTCTATGGTGGTATGGTCTATGGCCTACCACACAACCTACTTGTAACTTACGTTTTTCTCAAACAAAGTTTTTTGCCCACAGATCATGCCTCATCAAACCTTAAAACAAGCCTCCCTAGCCTTGGCCTTCAATAAAAGTTTTTTGGCCATCTCATTAGTATTTTTGCCTCCTAAATTTGGCACCGAAAAGACTCTCAATTCCCACGTTGTTCTATCTCCTTTAATAAGGCCCAAAATAGAGATCTCTCTCCTCCAACGAGCATGTCTTCAAGTTCTATGTTGCACAATAGATGAGGAAATTTCGTTCATCTCATCTCTTATATATACACATAAGGAGGGGTCCTTAAAACATCATCCATGGGCTTTGACAACTATCACATGCCTTCTTAACTCCAAGCTAACCTAGACATACATGTGCAAAACCCAAGTACATACTTAAAAAATTCATATCTACATTTCTACAACTTGGAATCAGATTATTCTTGTTGTGTTAGATTCGTCTTGCCGAGAGATATCATCCTCATCCATTACATGTTGAAATGTGGTCATGGTTTTGGCCAAAATGACGATGGGTGAAAAACCCCTACCTTGGGTTCTAAGCCCACAAGTGACTCTTGTGGCGCTTTGTCCTCCAACCCCTGAACCCTAGGGCTTGGAGTACCTCCCAAGCTACTAAAAAATCAACACTCCCTCTTAGGAAGGGAGGTACTTCAAAGTCTAGGAATTAACTCATCATTATCACTACTTGCAACACTTGCCCAACCCTTGGAGCTCAGAATTGCAGCAATCCATGTTCTGTGAACTACGCCTCTCTCGAAAGTGTCACTGTCACTACTGGAAGCACCCTACTTCTTCTTATTATCCTGTAATGTCTTCCACTCTCTCCATGATTCCTTCTTGGAAGCTATAGGAGCACCCTTGCTCCCCACTGACCACATGCTCTTCTTGGATTGTAAAGTCTCCCTCTAAATCTGGAATCTCCCTTTAGAAGTCGACTCCTATTGAGTCTCTGGAATTTGGACCTTCTTCTTGGGAACCTATACTTGATTCTTTGAAGCCTGTACCCACACCTGCTTCACTAGAACCTGCACTTGCTCCACCTGATTCTTCTTTTCATGATCCATAGGCTTTCCCATCAAGCTGTAGTGACCATGCTCTCTAAATCCAAGTACAATCCCATTGCACATAGAGCCTAGGTCTGAGTCTTGCCTTCCCATCCTAGAACAAGACCAAAAACCCCTTCTTCTCGATCATCGAGAAAAAAATCATGCTAAATCTGAGTCCTAGTACAAACATTACATCCCGGACCCATATCAATTATCTTGTCTCCATTCTGAATGACACAACTCTCGATCCTCGGATCTCCAACTGACTCTTTTCACCCAACACCATGTGAAATTTCAAGTCCCATTCAGCTAGAGTCTCAAAAACCTCCCATGACCTTGCCATATGCTTCAACACACCACTGTCCATGTACCATCCATCCTCATTGACAATACATTGCAAGAAATAAGAGATCATAGCAAAGTCCTCCTCCTCCAATATATTAGTGAGATCATCTATCTCAAAAGAAGTGGCAACACCTATGACCTGCTTTCCTTTATTCTTCTCGTCATCTCCCTTCTGCTTCATCGGACATCTCGACGAAATATGACCCATCTCGCAATAGTTGAAACACTTGACTTTAATCAAGTCCTTCTTCCTACCCTTCATTCGTGTTGCAAGTTCCACGTTATCATCGAAGGTCTTCATCTTTAGATGAAGATCCTCGTCTTGCAACTCTTCCTGAATGAAGTCATCCTACAAACTATTCCAGTGTAGAAACTTCTCTCTAGAAACAATCCCTTTGATGAAGGTCTTCCATTCCTCGGTGAACCTTTTCAAAGAAATCCTCACCATATCTCCATCTGAAATAGCCACGCCGATGGAAACATGATCATCTTTGATCCGAGACAACCCAATATTCGTTATATTAAACCAAATATGAATAATACAACAGTCTATGGTATACAAGATATAATGACAAACTTCACTGCAGCTTCTATGTCGTATCTTTTACCGTCCATCCTTCACTCCCATACTACTCCTTAGTCCTTCAAAGGAAAACACATCGAGACTCCAAGAGGGTTGCCACCTGACATTGCTGCAAGTCGCTTCCACATGTACACAGGCGGATCCAATATTCTCTTTAGGCTGGCCAATTCCTGAGCTCTAATCTTCCAGGCTAGCTACCACTTTTGTCCATCAAAGTGATACACTTTTGGCACCAATATTCACCCAACCTTCAACTCTTCATGTCACTTCAAGATAGCTTGTCCAGGGCTACTTTGGGTAGGCAACACACAACCCTCCGCAAATCAATGGCACCTAATCATTCACTACAAGATCTTCTCCTATGAAGGCTCTTGATCACCACATCAAGCCTCTAAATTGGCTCCCACAGGTTGCATATATAAATGATCCAAGACTAGTCAACACATTGACCCAACACAAAAAAACCTTACCTCCAAATATATTGTACCACACTGCCCTTGACTTTTCTTGGTTAGGGCACTTTAGCACACTGCAACAACCCTGAAACAATCACTGAACAATCCTCAATCAACCTTCAATCCCTACATCATCACTTTATGTGAACCCTCTACCCCCAAGATGAAGATTAGGGAATAATAGAACCCTAAATAGACCCACACAAGTACCTTGTTGTGGTGGTATGGCCTATGGCCTACTACACAACCTAGCCGTAACTTACATTTTGCCTAAACAGAGTTTTCTTCCCATAGATCATGCCCCAATAGACCTTCAAACAAGCCTCCCTAGCCTCAACCTTAAAGAATAGGTCCTCGACCCTCTAATAAGTACTTCGACCTCTTAAGTTTTGCACATAAAAGACCCTCAATGCCCACGTTGTTCTATCTCCTTTACTGCGACCCAAAGTAAAGATTTATCTCTCCTCCAACGATCTTGTCTTGAAGTTTTGTGTTGCACAATGGTTGAGGAAATGCCCTCCATCTCACCTCCTATATATACACATAAGGAGGGCTCCTTAAAACGTCATCCATGGGATTTGAAAATTGTCACATGCCTTCTTAACTCCAAGCCAACCTAGACATACATGTGTAAAACCCAATTATAAACTTTAAAAATTCATATCTCCATTTTTACAACTTGGAATCGAATGATTCTCATTGCATTAGATTCGTCTTTCCAAGAGATATAATCCTCATCCATCACATGTCGAAATGTGCTCATGGTTTTGCCCTAAATTCTAATGGGTGCAAAGCCGCTACCTTGGGTTCCAAGCCCACAAGTGACTTGTGGCGCTTTATCCATCAATCCCTGAACCTAGGGCTTGGAGTACCTCCAAAGCTACTAAAAAATCAACAACATGCACATCATTAGAACAAGAAAGGACAACAACAGTGCCCAGTTGAGATTCTCCAGAAGTAGAAATAGTTAAATTAGGGACACACCCCATGGTTGGAGAAGAGGAATGTGTTGAGGAGGAACTAGCTTGATGGAATTTACCTTAAGAAAACTGAGGATTCACCAATTGCTATTGAAGATTTTTCAACTCATCCTCACTAATCTACATTTTAGTTTTGTGTTCCACCAATAATTCCATAACTATAGATAATGAAGACATAGTTTGATTATGTTGGAGTTGAAGGTGCAGGATGTCTTGTTGTAATTGAGCAAGGACCTTTGCTTAATCTGATTTCACCATATTGAATAAGGTCAAACATAACTCTAACACCAATTTCACTATAATCCACCATGATGTGAGACCAATTCATAATTTTTCCAATGAAACCACAAATATGCCTACCCCACAAAGGCGATCTGGTAAAAGACCCTTACTACTCAAGGTGGCGGGGGGGGGGGAACTAGAAATAAAAATATTGATTAACACCTAATGCCAAGACAAAAAAATGATATGTAAACATAGTCCACATGTTAAGAATTGGTGATCCTAGAAGGCACCCCTCTTTCTTGACCCTTATCAAATTTCTATATAAAGCCCCAACTATAACCATCCCACAAAGATCAACTTTTGAAACTTTTACAAAACTTTGAAATCAATTGGGGGGGAAGAGAAACTAGAAGAAAATAACCCCAAGTGTAAGGAAAATAATTGGTTCATGGGAGGAGAAAATTCCAAATAATCAGAGAAAATTTTCTATACCATAAAGGAAATATCCTTGAAAGGCTGAGATTATTGGGAGTTTCCCATAGATACCCAAGTGGGAAAACACCTTGACCCACACCCCCCCCCCCCCCCCTCCCTTCATCCTAAACCCCCAAGGGGAACATAATGTACCAGAAAGGAGAACATCGTATACAATTAAGATTTCCCTAAGGAGCCCAACTGCGATAATAGACTACTTGATTTCATCATAGAGCCATAAATCAACATATACACCAATTCCAAACTTAAATCCAAACTAGAGATAAGGTTGCTAAGACTTAGGTAAGAAATTAAACAAAATAATCATACCTGGAATTGGATATTTTATTACAGGTTTAATTGTTAGATCCCGCATACAACTTTGAAACCAAGAAATGCCTTGAATTTCAAGGCATTGATCCCATTTCTACATGAAATGATGATGTAATGTCATTTCCTATGTTTTCACCATTATTGAGATCATCCACTTCAGATCTAACTCGTGCCAAAGGACAGTGGCACACTGTAGGTCCTCCTCCTATTGTGGGAACCCCATCACCGCTAAACTCACCATGAAATCCACATTAGCTTTACTTTGTAGATAAATTAAATGCACCATTTTGCATTGTGTCTTACCATTGCGACATGGATATGCATGAAGAACATAAATCTAAGTAAACTATAATAGTGTAAAATTTCAGATTTTAAATATAATTTTATCATATCTATTGTGACGAACTGTCTAGTGAAATATCCATGGAAGTTTATGGATCATAAATGTATCAAAGCAAGTTTCTTTGGGTGTATTGTGTGCCAAAAATGTTAATACCCTAATCATGGCTGATGAATTTGTGAATAACCCTCATGATCCAGTAGATGAGAGGATTTCATGGTTGTAACAACAAGTCACTGGTATACATCATAGTGTAAATCTCCTCATAGTGGCCTTGAGCAATAAGCTTGTGATATTTGGAGGAGATGGGGGTTCAAATGCATAATGAAAAATCAGAAGGGGGATTAGGAGATCAGTAAGAAACAACAGACTAGTTGAAGAAAGAATCTGAAAAAGATCAACTCAGTTCAAGTGCCTTGAATCAATCACAACCCCTGTTTAAAATGCAATAAAAGGTCAATATCAATCCATACCACAATGACATCGACACTCTAAACTTGAATAAATGGTTGCAACAACTAGAAGTGTATTTCGATGTCCATCAAATTGAGGAAGAATAGATGATTTCGTTTGCACTACTAAAATTAGAGGGTCATGCCCTGACTTGGTGGGAGAGCCACACAAAGACCCTAAGTTTGGAGGGAGATCCTATAGTGACTAAGTGGTAGGACTTCAAAACCTTCATTAAGTCACATTTTTACCCTATTATGTACATAGAGGACTAATGGATCCAATGACACTACTAAAGGAAAAAGTCAAGGCAAAGCGTGCAAGAGTACACCACATAGTTCATAAATATGGTCATAATGATGGGTATCTCCCTAAAGAAACCATATGTGATCCTCAAGTATTTTGGGACTCTACATTGCCATCTGTAGGATCAAGTGATGCCGTTTAAGCCCAAATTAGTGGGTGAGGCTTGTGTAAAAGCACAATACTTGGAGAACATAGGCTTGAAGAGAGCGTAATCAAGTGGATCGAAGCAGAAGGAGCAACAAGACACTTCTAAGGAGGGGAAGAAGAATCTAAAAGGGGGGAAAGATAAAAAAATGACAACCAAAACACACCAGTACAAAGATCCCAACAACCACTGCAACATTGACAACCATATAGAGGAGAAGTGTTGGAGGTTGCATCCAGAGTTAAACCCAAAGAAAAAAATGAAAGAAAATAAGAAGAAGAATATCATGGCCACTGATTTGAGCAACCAAGTTGAAAGTAGCTCATACATGGATGAGAAGATAATTTATATATCAAAACATAAGCAGGTGAATCTGAGTAGCCTTCAATGATAGGAAGAGAAAGAAATGACCAAATTCTTCCAGATAAAGATACATGTAAAGAAGAGAAATATTAATGCTCTGTTTGACTCAGGATCATAGGGGAATCTCATTGCAACAAAGTTGATTAAGAAGTTGGGGCTGAAATTTCGTGATCATATAAACCCCTATCCACTAGTATGGTTAAATAAGGATGTAGAGATGAAGCTAACGAAACAGGGAAAAATTAGATTTTCCATCAATGTTGTTGTTATTGATGAAGTATAAATAGATGTGGTTTCTATTGATGTATGTGGAGTCATGTTTGGGAGTCCCTACATGTACATGTGAGATGCAATATTTATGCAGAGAGTCAACTGATATTAGCTTGTCAAGGATGGAAAATCATTCATCATCAATGTGCATAAAGGCAAGTAAAAAATTTCGTTGGTAGGTGCCAACTAAGACAATAAATTTATAAATTCTGACAAGAAGTATGTTTTATTGTTTTTAAGAGAAAATACATCTGTAGAAAAGTCCATAAGATGCAAGGCATCCCTGAAGGGGTGTACTAAGAAAAAAACAACAATTGGAAGTGTTTCTAGAGGCATACAAGGATGTATTCCCAGAGACTAAAGGATCATCGCCTAAGAGGGAAGTGGAGCACGAGATAAAACTATTTTTGGACTACCCATTGTCAAACATTGTGTTGTACAGGCCATCTCTTATAGAAGTAAGTGAGGTGAAGAAATAGTTGTAATAACTACTAGAATAAGGTGTCATTCTACTAAGTACATCACCATGGGGGTCACCCATCATCATTATGTCAAAGAAAGATGAGACTTGATGGATGTGTATAAATTACTGGGTGTTGAACAAAATCACGCTTAAGAAAAGATACCCTCTGCCCAAGATAGATGATCTGCTGGATCAGTTGCAGGAAGAAAAATAATTCACCAAGCTAAGCTTAAAAGTATGGATATGTACCCAGAAGACCACCTTCAAAACCAAAAAATGTTTGTATGAGTGGTTATTCATGCCATTTGGTCTATGTAATGCACCAACTACATTTATGAGATTAATGAATGATGTATCTCACCCTTATATAGATTCATTTTTTATTATCTATTTGGATGATATACTGGTACCCAATGCTACCTGGTATGAGCACATCTCACATTTGACACAGGCATCGAAGACATTAAAGAAGCATTGACTGCTAGCAAATCTCAAGAAGTCTGATTTTGCACAATAGCTTTTGGTGTATCTAGGGTATGTGATAGGTAGAGGAGAGTTGAAGATAAATCCTGCCAGGATGGGGGCCATCATGAAATGGTTGGTTCCTATTAATTTTTTTATGGTCATGAGTTTCATTGGGGAAGCACAATACATGAAGAAATTCATAGCCTCATTTTCAGCAATAGTAACACCGCTCCATGCCATAACAATAGGAGGCAAGAGTTTCCAAAGTGGAAAGGTTCAACAAAGGGATTTTGAGGAGCTAAAGAAAAAGATCAATCAAGCACCAGTTCCAACATTATAAAACTTGCAAAATTCCTTTGAAGTGGAGACAAATGCAAGCGGGTATTTTATGTGAGTGGTCTTAATGTAGGGATGAAGGCTTGTATGCTATCATTATGAAGTATTTCACAGGGAAGTTCTTAATTTTCATACCTATGAAAATGAACTCTATGCCCTAGTGAAAAATATAAATAAGTGGAAGCACTATCTGATGGGAAAGGAGACAATAATCCACACTAATCACCAAACATTATAGTACTTGCAAGCTTAGAGTAAGCTACAGTAGACAAGGCATTACAAATGGATGGGGTTTCTTCAAAAATTTCATTTAGTGATCATGTACAAGAAGAAAAACACAAACAAGTTGGCCAATATGCTCTCAAGGCCACCCACATCAAAGATCATAACTTTGGGAACTCTTATGCACATGGGGCCATTCACCCATGATGCATATAAGAGACATATTCAAAGGATGAGGACTTCAAGTGTTTCAACGGTTTCAGAGTCAAAATCATTTGCACAATGGCGACAACACCATTGGGTACCATCTCTAGGATGGGTTACTCTACAGGTTGGATATGCTATGTGTTCTTAAAGGTGAGCAATTGCAGCTAATTACAGAGGCTGGCACCTCCAAGGTTGTAAGGCACTTTGGTGTAGGGAAGACCATGGCCAATTTCATAAAATTTGTTATTCTTACAACAGTTGCAAAGAAAAACAAAAAACACAAGTTTGGAAAACCCTTAAAAACAAACATATTATGAAGAAAAACAAGAAGAGGAATAAGACAACTCTAAAACTAGTTAAATAATCAACATTTAAAAAAAAATGTGCATACTTAGGACATAAGAAAATTTGAAGTGTGAAAAATATGCTTAGAAAAAAAAGGTTGATTCTACTTTTAAAATCCGCATGAAAATCACCAACATTTAAAAAAAAAATTATATCCATACTTAATATATAAAAAAATTAAAGTGTCAAAAATAAGCGAAAAATGGGCCATCAACACTTCTTAAAATTGGCATGAAAATCACAACCATTAAAAAAAAGTATGCATACTTAATACACAAGAAAATTTAATGTCTAAAAAATATGCTTAAAACAAAGGTGTATTCTAAATCAACACTTTTCAAAATTAGATGATTTTTTGCAACCTCTAAAATAGTGAAAACTCAATCAAGTTCCTGTTTGATTGGTAATTGTGTTACAACATAGGAGTCCACACTCCTATAGGAAAGTCCCCATTTGAAACTTGTTTTGGGTATTTGTCGCCTTCACCTTTGGACATTGCATATGGACAACTAGGAGGAGTGAGGGAAGATCTTACAGGAGACACCTTGAGGGCTAAAAAATTTATAGAGAAGATCAGGCAGATCCATATATAGGTACAAGAGACACTACAAAATTCACAGGAGAAGGCAAGATCAACATAGGATAGAGAAATCATTCAAGGTGGGAGACAAAGTATGGCTACAATTGAACAAGGAGAGATTGCATGGGCCTAGTATGAAAATAAAGGCTTTGAGGTATGGTCCTTTTGATATACTAGAAAAAGTCAGTGATAATGCCTATCGAATCAAATTACCACCCTATATGCACATTTACTTAGTTGTGAATGTAGAGCGTTTGAATCTCTATGATCCTTTCATGCTAGATGAGGAAGAGGAATAAGTCCTACTTTCTATGCAGGATTTGGTAATAGATGCTCATGCAGAGTTGACAAAGGATATAGTTTTGCAAAAGAGGTCCATAACCACAAGACAAAAACATCGTGACCTTTGACATATTGGGTTGAAAGGACAACTTCCAAGTAAAGTTAAATGGTGCACCAGAGAGAAGGTGGAGGAAATATTTCCTCACCTCATTTAGTAGAAGATTTTGGGAACCAAAATCCTCCCAAAATGGGGAGATGTGATCCATATTTGATTAGTATATTGTTTTTCATCCATCTCGATGCTTTTATAGTGGAAAAAATGGAGGAATTAGCTCACGACACCAGTTTTAGTGGCGAGACCCAATTTGGAAAAGCAAGGCCTAAAACCTTTAAGGAGCATTTTAAGGCATCAAATGATATTTTTTGGGGGTAAGAAGTTACTTCTTTAGTGCAACACCCTTTTTTTGGTCTATTATACACACAAAGACATTTCCAATAGTGCAAGAATCATGTCAATCACATTCCATATGCGAAAGTTATGCCACTCAGAAGTTGGCGTTCTTGTTTTCACCACCATAATTCAAGAGGATGCCATGTTAGCCCCCATTATTCATGAAAAAGGGGCTAGCCACATGATTATGATGTAGAATACTCTAGAAGAGTCTATATTGTAACTTGGTTAAGATTTGGGGTAGTCAAACCTAACCCTAGTAGGCTATCAGGTTGTGTTATAACCGAGCCACTAGGAGGAAAAGGGATTCCATTCTTTCGAGTGAATTTGTTCCATAGTTGAGTAAAAATATTCAAGAGGAATAGGAGGTAGAGCATACAAAGCTAATTTGTGTATTGTAGCAGCCCACATACCACATGCCATACTTCTTTGTACTCATAATTACGTTTCCATTAAGGAAAAGAGAGTGAAGAGACCTCACCTTCTTGCTTTATTTTTATCTTGAAAGGTTTTTTCTAGAGCATACCTTGTGTCAAATGTGCATGTGAGATTTTTAGTTCATTGTTCTCTATTTTCTTCATAATTTTAAATTTGCTTGCATGCACTATTAATAATAAATCTACATATCTAGAAATATAAGAAAATTGTAATAGTGTAAAATTTCAAAATTTTAAATATAATTTTATCAGATCTATTGTGACAAATTGACCAATGGAATATCCATGACAGTTTACAAATCACACTCCAATATTAATTTCCTATTAATATTGTAATTAATGATGTTAATGATGTTTGTATGGACATGTAAATGTAAAAGAGTTAAAGTACCTTGAATACTTGTATTTATATTTTAATAACAACTAATGAAGAGGCAAAGCCTTGATACAAACCATGAGAAGCCATGAGATAGAGGAGTTAGAAAGGAGGTTATGGTAACAAACCTAACCATGGAAATATCCCTTCCAATAAATTATTTGGTTGATCCAAATATATAAAAAATCGAAGATTTTCAATTTCTCCAAGAAAATAATCAATGCGGAATGAGTTGGTAGTTGAGCTACAAATCCCATAATTATGGAATTGGTTGAGACTATACCCAACTATTTCATCCAAGGGATGGGCATAGTACGTCCAGAGACTTCTAGGGGTCTAACGAGAAGCTTCTAATCTAACCACAAATGGGTAGGTTTTACTCGAGTTTGTATGAAAATAGAAAATCCATGAGGATTGGGGGTGACAATCAAGAAGTAATTTGAGAACAAGCAATTGGAAGAAAGCAACTAAATATTCAATGTATCCACAATTAAAGAGTAGAGAGGCTCTCAAGAAATAGGGCATCATAATGAAAGATAGAAGAGATCCAATCCTGGCTTGAGAAATCAAGGGAAAGTATCCCAAACCAGAGTTGTTGTTTAGAGATACATTTTGGGGGCTTGATAGAGCACTAAGGAACAAGAAAGGGAAGGGCACTGAGGAATTGGTTGGGTTGTAAAAGGGCTTCCTTTGTGCTACGTAATACAATTGAAAAACCATCCATAAACTTGTGCATGCTTTTAGCTCTTGCATATATGAGGAAACTTGTTGGATTTGTGTGGAACTATGATTCACTAGATTTGGAGAGATAAGTTAGTGTTGAATTCTTTAACTTGAACTAGAGGGTTAGAATTTTTTGATTAATTTGCTTGATTGAATCACAAAATGAAATGAGAAAGGGGAAGTTTTGAGAAACTCCTATATTAGAGAAGGACCTAAAGTGGGCCTCCTAAGGAAATTATAAAATGATTGTGGAAATAATAAAATAAGATTAGATTACATCATCCAATTTTAGAGGGGAAAAAAATAAAAAACTACTTTTCCAACTTGTATTTTCAACTTATCTCCCCACAGGTTTACTCAAATTTCGAGCAGGAACACTTCTTAGATGCATAATTTGATTCCTCATCCAAGGAGTACCCATGTTGCATACTTTCTATGGACCCTGTTACATGAAAAATGAGAAATACATTAAAAACATGATTGCAATCATGTTTTTTCATGTATTTCTCATTTTTCGCGTAGTAAGGTCTATTGAAAGTATACAAAATGGGTACTCTCTTTTGATGAGGAATTAAAATTTTAATCCAATGAGTTCTCCTGCTTGAAATTTGAGTAAAACATTAGGAAGATAAGTTGAAAATACAAGTTGAAAAAGTAGTTTTATTATTTTATTATCTTTTATTATTTTTATTTTTTTACTCCAAAGGTGGTAAATCAACCCCCATGGTTGACATCATCATCTTGAATCCTATTGGTTTTGATAAAGTTTATTTTGGTTGTACATTTTTCTTAGGAGGCCCATTTTCGACCTCAAAATTTCCCTAATGCAATGTTGTGAATGGTATCAAACCCTAGCTTAGTAGGTGGAAAGGAAATATATTGATTTCCATGTGGAGGAAGGAAAGTGGCCTTCAACTTTAGGCCACTCATATTCTAAGAGAGAAAGTTTCCTTCTGGTTGTTTTCTATGTAGGATAGCCGAGAAATCATCCATAACATTTGGGCAAGGTTCAGGTTTAGTGGGATTTTTAATACAACTGTTGAGTTTGAATTGATGAAGGAGAGTGGCTTTCATGAAACTACCTTCAATGACTGAGTGAGAGACTCCCCTCCTAGATTTTTGGTCTGGCTTGAGGGTGTCTAGTTGCAAAGGATATAACAAATAACTAAGCATATGGTTGGGTGGACATTGGTTCACCCCTCATCAATTGTTGGTAGCTAATGGTCTTGATCAAATAAGTACCCTTATGGACTTTAAATCTACGATGTAAATCATATTTAATAAAATAGAAATGACGTTGATAAATTGTGTATATATTGCATCTACCTGTTGAATGGCCGTCTTAGTCTATGTGATACACAATCATGGTATGAATTGGTAAATTTAGATGTGATGACTATATAATATTCATATGCCCACATATTGATATTTAATGTGTGTAATGTGCCCTCCCACCACCTTAAGGATTCTTGGGTTGTGGGAGGTATTACTTATTAATTAACTCAACTTCCATGGTCCATTATAAAGAAGAGGTTACAAAATCCACTTCCTCCAAAGCTTACATAAATAACTCATGATATTACCATCGTATTTAGCTCATCGGGAAATTTTTGACGATATAAACTTCATAAAAAGCTGATTCTCGAATCAAAAGTTATGTCCATTTAAGGTTTGAACAAGCAAACAAAGTCACGTCAGTAAAGTAATACCACATAGTGTTGTTTTTCCACAATATTGGAGTCTAGGTTAGAATCTTACAATCATTAATGCTACCAATCCAGATATCACAACAAACTACTTTGCACAACGAAACAATATACAATAATAAATATACTGCAAATATAGATAACTTTTTACGATTTTTACAACAACCCAACTTTATTATATTAATCAAACTATTAATACAATTGTCTAGGGCTCCTGCACTAGGGATAATGGCCCTCATACATCCACTATTACAAGAATACAATAAGAAGATACATTGACGATCTAGCTAACGTAGACCTCAATCACAACTACTTTGTCGTATCCTAAACCCACTACGGGTCCTCCACTTCCGTTCTACAAAATTGCCTCTATAAATGAAACAAATACTTTAGGACACTTAAATTGGGTCTCCAATCTACCCTTTAGACGATCATAAGTTCATCTACAACCAACACATAGGGTCTTCACACTCACTAGCTTCTCCTTAGTCCTTCAAGGCCATAATACTTTTGAGTCTTCTTGCCCATTGTTGCTCCTCAACTACTTAGGGATTTCTTCCCATTGTTTTCTTCACGCGCTACTCCAATGAAGAAAACCATAGGGTAGGAGGGCTCCCTCCTATCACTTCTAGAAGTCATTCTCCAACAATGAACTTGGGCAACAAACTACTCCTCTATGACGTCGTTCTTTAGTCCTTCAAAGACCAATCAATGAGCTCATAAAATCAACCTCTCCTAACAATCCAAGTGTCCTTCCTTGCATTGCACTTAGGGGTCCCTTTGAAACCTCTTTTCTTCCCTCCAACAACCTTGAGATTACCAAGACAAATATGCCTATACTAGGACTGCTCAACCACTTTGCAAATACATTAACTTAGAAGACATACCTCTGATTTTTTCCTTTGTTGCTCACTATCCATGCATGCTACATGTATGAAAGTTTTTGGTATGGTTAGGACAACATACTAGCCCTTAACCAACCCTCAAAATCTCTCCATCCTTCCTTCCACAACCTCTGTCCTAGCTCACTATCTTTCTAGGGATGCTGAACCACCTATACACCTTTCCAAACCATAGTTTGACACCTAAATAGGGATAGACCCTACCTGAAATAGAACAAAAATAAATTAGAGAAATTTTGAGGTCTAAAATAGGCCTCCTAAGGAATATTATGAAATAATAATGGAAATAATAAAATAAAATTAACTTACATCATCAAATTTTAGAGGGAAAAAAGAAAAAAACTAATTTTTCAACTTGTATTTTCAATATATCTCCCTATGATTTTACTCAAATTTCAAGTGTGAGGACTCATTGGATGCAAAATTTAATTCTTCATCCAAGGAGTACCCATGTTGCATACTTTTGATGGACCCTAATACACAAAAAATGAGAAATACATGAAAAACGTGATTGCAATCTTGTTTTTCACGTATTTCTCATTTTTACTTTAGTAGGATCAGTCAAAAGTATGCAACATGGGTACTCCTTGGATGAGGAATTAAATTCCACATCCAACGGGTGCTCCCACTAGAAATTTGAGTAAAATCATAGGGAGATAAGTTGAAAATACAAGTTGAAAAAGTAGTTTTTTATTTTTATTTTTATTTTTATGTTTTAATCTTTGTACTTTTTTACTCAAAAAATAGTGAAACATCCCCCATGGTTGACATCATCATCTTGAATCCTATTGGTTCTAATAAAGTTGATTTTTTTTGTACATTTTTTTTTGAGGTCCATTTTAGACCTCAATATTTCTGTAATGCTTTGGCCCTAATCTTGAGGAAGAATTACCATGATTTATACACAAAACTGACTTGAAAAAGTGCGGATAGCCTCGTTCTTTCCATGGAGCTGCAATAGACACAAAAATACACATGAATCTTCCTAGATTTTTCCTCAAGGCATGCAACTTTCCTCCTGCAACTACTCATCCCTATAATGGATGTCAAGCAAACCCAAACAATCCCTAGAACTCCATGTCCTATCCTCTTCTTGAGCTCGATTACCTGAAACATTTTCTCTTTAAGGTATTGCACTTGGTTGATAGATAAATGAGGTCTCTACATGTCTTGTTTATATGTTTCATGTCGGTGCAACAAACAACCCTCCAAATGGCACCAATAATGTAAGCTGGCCTTAAATTAGTGCCACTTTTTCCCACCTAGACATATAAAAATTATTATCTCACTTTGTAGACCCCCAATTTGAGTAATTTTCGTTGCCCCTAGTTCTTCTATCATCTCCATTAGTCAAACCAATAAAATCCATCTTGGTTTTGACCCAACTCCTTTGGGTGTAAAATCCCCATCTTGGGTTCTAAGCCTAAAAACCACTTTTGTGGTGCTCCTTCCTCCAAACCCTAAACCCTAGGGCTTGGAGTACCCCCCAAGATACCAAACTCAACCCATAGCATCAACATTTGACCCATGTGGACCTTAAGAGATAAATGGTTAAACCACCTAATTCTCCCTTAACATTTCAATTTGAGTTATATTTGAACAACAAACCAAAAACCATTTTGGTCCCACCCATTTCTGTAACAACTAATTAAGGGGAGGGGTCCTAGATCTTTTCATGTGCACCCAAAACCTTTCGAGGCACCATATCAACTATTCGACCATGCATCATGCCATTACACCACCATGTATCACTTGGAGCCACATCATCCCAATTTCGGGTCCTCAACCCATCCCAATCATGGAACTTTGCTTTTGTTGAGGGTATCACTATCGGTGATTAGGGTTAATCCCAGATTAAGGCCACTTAGGCCATATCTAAGTAGGTTACAAAAAAAACATATTTCCACATCACTTGGATAGGTCATCTACCAACTCATCATTGTCGAACAATCAAAATATACCACATCACCCTTCCTCCACCATGTCTTGTTAATGTCACGATGTTGTCATCATCATCATCCTACCACGTGGCACCCTATGGTGGTGCAATGTTTCTCAAGAAAACATAACACTTGGCCACCCAAAAGGTCGATCCCACTTGCCGAGGGTCATGCGTATAGTGTGCTGCATGATTGGATTTTCGACACAATCTGTGCCACATCATCAATTTCCATGTCCTCACATCCTGGGTTCATTGCCCGTATTGGCATTGAAATTTACACAAGCTCCAGGGATGCGTGCCTGGGGATTATGGCAATCCCTATTTATGCCCTCTTAAGTGTTTCAATGGATTAAGCTAATTCCACACTTAAGTCTTAGTTAAGCTCCCCCTCATGGTCCTACATGGCATCCACATTGACTTCTGCTCCTCTTATCAATTCTCAACATGTGGACTTAGGGCCATGGGCTCCACAGACCTAACCTCATTGTGTTTTGCGACTTTACTTTATTGTAAGAAATCCATCCATATCATTGCAGTTGCAGCTCTATTGAAACTATGCCCCAATTCCTTCTATTTGGAGAGCCCAAGGCCACACACACATCATCTCAACAAGTTCCTCCCCACACATACATCACCCCAAAGGGTTACTCCTTGCACATACGTCACCTTGGCCTCGACCCTTTTAAGAATGTGCCTAATTCAAGCCAATAGGGGAGCCCAAGGTCGTAGGCCAACAAGATACATTCAATTGGGCTTCTTTACCAACATATGAAAAAAGGTGACTACTCAATACCTAATTTTCTGCCCTTATGGAAAAAATTACGAATGATTTACAACAATGAGGCCATGGATTTGTAAACACTAAAAATAAATAGTTTAAAAAAAAAATTAAATATATGGGAACAATGCCCAACACCCAAGTCATACAACACTTCCCAGCTTAGTAAAGGAAACACAAAGTTTACTAAAGCACATTAATCTACTATGAAACTCATTCAAATGGCATACTTACTCATGTAGTTAAATTTGTATCTTATAACATTAGTAGAAACATATATTTCTATAAAACCAACATAACCATGATATGATACAAACAAGTATTCAACCAACATAATCATGAGATTACATAAGTAAGCATTCATCCAACATAACCAGGTGAACATATAAGCAATCATTAATCATCCGTGGCATATGAATATACATGAGTATACACTTATCTAATTAAATTGAATGGATAGAAACTGAGGAAGGTATTTCAAATTCAAAATGTGACCACCCCTGAGCCAAATCCAAAATATGAGGTGTTAATTACTAAATGGGATTTCACATTGATGAAAATTCAACCAAACTAGAGAGGGAGTGCACTATCAAGGTGGTTTATCAACTGTCTCCTATAGGAAGCACCACAATGACTCTTCCACCTCTCGAAGATAAATCATAGGGGTTCATTAAAGGTTTAGTGAAGTTTTGCTTATTCCTAGAGAATGATCTCATTGTAGGGTGGTTTATTAGTCCATTCAACCAATTATAAGTAGTTTATCTGCTCCCTAGAAATAACTTAGATGGGTATTATCTTACTCAGTAGCACTAAGTGAGTCATTGTCTTCATTGATTCTTCATTGCAAAATCCCACACCAACATACAACCACTACCCATAGTAAGCCTATAGGGATCAATGTACCAATAGAGGGAATGGGTTAGAGGCTAATTTTCCTTCAATGCATTTCTCCAACACTCCTCCTTCACTATCATTTCTCTATGATCCCCCCTTTCTCTGCATTCTCTCGCATTTTCTTCCCATTCAACATACTCTTTGTTAGCTTCTCCCTCTTGTTCTCCCTGCTACCAAATCCCTTGTCCCTTCTCTTGCGCATTGAATTCCCCAACATTTCCCACAGGATAGGGAATGGCATGGGCCTTGTCGTTTACTCAGATGACCCATACTCCTTGTTGAGCCTCATATTTGTTTCTTTTTGACACAAATTTTCACCTATTGTATTCTTATTTGACCATTATAATCACTCAATGGGCATCAAATCACAAGATTTATGGCATGGCAGGTATATAATTGTCTTTTATTTCATAAGTTGCTAATGTTCTTTATTATTAGTCTAATATTTTCTTTAGCTACCGAATTGGGATGATTTTGTAGCTAATGTCTAATTCTGCAGCCAAGTCCATGGTTTGATAGGTTCCAGAGTGCCAGCTGGAGAGAGAAATATAAGGAAAGGTGGCAATCAATGAACTCGATGATTCCCTGCTACCTTCATGAACTAGATTGATAAAAGAAGCTTCCAGTTGCGTGGTCAAGGATAAAGTCAAATTTGTCAGCTATAATAGGCGAGTGAGGAATGAGATATATGCCTCATGATTTGATTTGTTAAGGAAATTGTGGGTGAATTTTGTTATGATATATTTTCATAGTTAATTTTAGCATTTTGTTAGCAAGGATAGGCATAGATCTCTGAACATTTAATGATACAAGCTTTATAAAAGACCTCGCAATAGACACAAACACAATGATTTTTATGCGACAATGAAATTTCAAAACTCTGTTTTTAATCTAGTTATAAAGGAACCCTTTTCATTTCAATGCATGGTTGATTGTTCGATCGAATCTCGTGACCATTTTCCTATGGATGGCCCCCTCAAGCAGTGAGTTTTCTTGTTTGTTTTAATAGAATTTCTATATAATTTCGTAAGCTTACCTTCTGATTAAATCGATGCATCCTTTAGAAAAATTTCCTTTATTGATTCTGAACTGAATAACAATAATATGAAGGGTTGTCTCATTAATTATTTTCCTTTATTGATTTAGGAAGCACATGAATTGAGTTTAACATTAGTGATGGCAATAGTGTGAGTATGTACTTAGAATAAAACTGTATTTCGTAAAACAGAGGATTTGTTTGCAGGTTATATTTCAAGCATGAGTGATTTATAAGTAATAAGCAAGTGTGAACATATTTAAGAAGAGATTCATTTTATTTTGGTTTTTCATGCAAGAGTGTGTTATATTGATAGATGAGTTGATTCTTACAAAGCATATTTCAGATATATAGAAGAGTGTGTGTGTTTTATGAATTGAATTTCATTTTACAAGTGTGAGATTGATTTATAAGTCTAAGATTCTTATTGGTTTTGTGGATTTCATAATTAGATACAATTTTTTATAAGAGTGTGATCATCTTTTATAGAATTAGTCTCAATAAATAATTCAATCATGTGCATTGGCAATTTAATTCAATTTGGATAACTAGGACTTCTAGCACATACATTGCACTTATACTTCATTAGTCTACTATCCCTGGTCAATAATATTATGCAAGTAATTTAAGGTTAATTAAATTACCAAACATTTTGGCGCCATTTCTGGGGAAGTGTAAATAGGAGTGTTTTCCTTTTACTAAAAAAAACAAAAATGATATGCATATGGAAAGAGATTCTAGAGGTATATTTGTAGGTACAGGTAAAATTTTAATTCCAACATCATCACTCACCCCACCACGACCTTGTAGTACCACACCACCCACTCAAGCTGATATTACATAATTTGCAAGAAAACATAAACTTCCCGAGGTACTTAGATCTCAAATCCAACCTAGATAGTCACCAATCTCATCAATCGAATCAATAATAGAATAAGAAGATCCTACATCCCTAATAGAAGGAGTAGTTTTCCTATCTTCAATTGGAGAAAGACTTTTAGGACAAGAGGTAGATATCCCTAGTGAAGAAGAAGAGGAAGAAGCTTATTTTAACTTACCATTGATAGAAGAACTAAAGCCAGAAGAGCTAGAAGAATAATTAGAAAACCCAATTTTGGAATCCTATATTAGTTATGAAGAATCTACAATGGCTAGAGAATGGGAAGGAGAGGTACATAATGTTAATGGTGAACAACCTAGGATTGGAGGAGGAAGAGGAGTAAGAGATGGAAGAGGTGGAGGAAGATGGAGAGGAGGAGGTAGAGGATATCCATAACCCTTTTAATTTCCTATCCTCGATGAATATACAACAACTACAATGAAAAACATCTCACCCTCCATCCTTCCAAAATTTAACTTTTTAGAAGTGAGGATCCTGAAAAATTTCTCTTTCAGTTTGAAGTTTTGTGTAGATCTTATGATTACTTGCTTGACACTCAAAAGTTGAAATTTTTTCTAGCAACTCTTAAAGATGCAACATTAAAAAGGTTCATGGGCTTAGGAGTACATTTTATAAGAACATGGGAAGAAATAAAAGCTACATTCTTGGAGAAATATAAGGATTATTGTATCCCCATAATATTAAGGATTAAGTATTTAAAATGATGAAAAAATAAGTTGAAAATATTGAATATTTCATTGAAATATTTGTTTATAATGTTAAAAGGACTAAAATAAATGAACTAGATGAAGAAAATTTGAAATCTCTCTTATTAAAATCCATGAGAGATGAGTGGATTGATCTTATCAATTTGATGGGTAAGGGAGATATTTGCCAGTTATGATTTGGTGAAATTTGTGAGTTATGCATACACATTTCAAGAGGTAAGGCAAGAATTGGGAAAAATCCATCATATCCTGTCATGTCTAGGACTAATAAATCTACAATTGGGACTGTAAGTAGGGCTGAACTAGGCAATTTGCTTGACAATTTTAAAACATACATTTTCAGAAGTCTTAGTGAACAAATAGATACCCTTAAAGTGTAAAACAAGCAAAATGCTAAAAATGCTGCATTGTCAATCTTTTGTCCCAAATGTAGAAAGAAACATGCTTCGAGAGAATGCCCTCTTGACTTAAAGAGTGTAGAAACCTGTGTTACATGTGCATAAATCATGATACAAAAGAATATCCTTCAATACTAGGTCTTAAAGTTGTTTATCAAGAGGAAATAATACCAAATCAAGTAGATCCCCTCTGTTTATTTCTAAGAGACCATGGAAAAATTCACAACCAAATATGACTCAGGGATTTAACACAAGCATTTTCACAACCATCACAGAACAATTGGTATGGGAATCTCGGCCTCAACCTTAGGCACAAGGATGGAAAATATCCTCAATATCCTCAATATCAACAACCTTACCTTGTTTTTCCACCACAATATTTTTCTCAACATGTTCAACCAACTCAACCTTAGAATTTGAATCCACAACTTTCATTACCAATCCCTCAAAGACCAAATCAATTGCCTTCTCAACCACTTCCAAATTAAAATAATAATAAAATTCACAACTTGTTTAAAATATGGAAGGAAAAAATTTCCAAACCGACATGATAACTCCACTAGATCTAAACAATGTCCAACTTAGATCTAGTAGACTTTTGGAAAATAAGTCCCCGTTAGTTGTTATTCATGAATCCGAAAAGGAGAATTTCTTTGACAAAGAGATGTATCTTAGTTTAGAAGAAAAATCTCAAAAACAAACCACCCCTGTACATTTTGATGATATTCAATAAAATCATCTGTTATCATAGAACAACCTTCAATATCTGTCCAAACACCACATTTTCTTGAGAGATTAAAAATTGATAAAGAGGTAGAAAAACATATTTTATTGCCTGATTATGATATGATAGTTGAACTAAAGAATGTTTCTATAAAAATTCCTTTGTTACAAGATATCAAATAAATACCAATGCTTGCAAAGACAATCAGGGAATTGAGTATTAAAAGGCCAAGAAGAAAGAGAAAAGAAATCAAAAGAATTCAGTTAGTTGGAAAAATTGCAGATATCATAATGGGAAAAACAACAATTTAGAAATACCTTAATCGAGGAAGTCTCATTATGAAAAAACATATCAATGGTATTGAAATTCCAAATACACTAATTGATTTAGGAGCAACTATAAAGATCACGAGTAAACAAACTATGAATCAATTTAAACTTCCTAACCTTCAATATACACCTACTTCATTGCAATTAGAAGACATATCTATTATTCAACCTGATGGTGTATTAGAAGACATATTTGTATCCTTAGATTCTTGGGAGTATCTTGTTGATTTCATGATTCTAACACCCAAGAGTACTTTAGGAGGACATCCATTGATTCTAGGAAGACCATGGTTAGCTACAACTGATGCTTTTATAAGTTGTAGATCTCGTGATATGTTTATTTTCTGATGGAAGTTAAACAAAGAAATTCACATATATCCTCCTGCAAAAACAACAATAAAAGTAGAAAGTGAAGAATGGATAGATGATGCTATTGATATACGACCAATCTTTTTTACTTCACAAATAGATAAAGAAGATAAGTTTTTGAATTTAATGGAAAATAATGAGTCTTCCTCATATTTTGAATCTAATCAAAGTTTTCAAGAACAATGCAATATTGAATATTTAACATCTCATCAATTATCTTTACATTCTATGGAAAATTTTGGAAATTCTCCAATAGAAATCTTCCCAGAAAAAACCTTGAATATCAATAATAATCTAGAAAAATTTCAAAAGAAATACTTAATAAAGATGTTATAAGAGCATTCTTATAGAGTTGAGACTTCTGTGATCCATGACATGTTTGTGAGAATGATTTCGGCAAAATCACATAGAAAATCATTTGTTGACGCGTTTCGAACCAACCAGTGTGGTTCATCGTTAGGACAAGTTGAAGATCAAATCTGAGCAATAAGTTAAATAGGGAATGCAGGTCCTTCCAACAACTATATTTGACTTGGCAACGGATAAAAAAAGACTTCTAATGACTAGATTTGACCAGGGCCCAGGTGGGAGGGGTCAGGGTTGTTAATTTTTTTTTAAAATAAATCATTGAAATAATCTATATTATTATTCTTATAATTAGTATCAATATTAGGGAATAATTCTATTAAGAATAATATACTAATATTAAAATTCTTAATCTTAGGGTAATCCAACCCATATTTAAAGAGACCATTGTTTTATATAGATGTTAATAGTATCATTCTTAACTAAATAAATATTATTACTATTATTAATACTAGTCTAGGGTAAAAAATAGTAATAATATTATTATTAATAACTTCAAATTAATATTACTAATAGTACTAGCCTAGGGTAAGTAATCCAATATTACTAATTTATAATGTGAATAATTCTATTAAAAGAATAATATTATTATTGCTAACTATTGTTACTATTTTTATTATTTATAATTGTTAGTGATAATAGGGATATTGTTATAACTTTTATTAGGGTAAATTCATTTCTAAAAATAAAAGTGACTTATTGTTAAAAATGTATTAATAAGATAATACTAATAATATAATGGTCTAGGGTAAAAAATTCATTTATTACTAATTATAAAAATATTTTATTAAAGAGTAAATAAATACAATCAAAATCTGATCTAGGGAAGATATAAGATAAGAAAGGACAAAGGAAAGCTAAAGGAACCAAAAGACCAAGGAAAGGAAAAACGATGAACGGGATGAAGAGGCTAGGAAGAAAGGGCTGGGATCTAGCAACTACTAATCTTCCATCCGTCATCCCTATTGAGATTATTAGGCCTTTTCTCGATTTCAAGGGCTTCCCTTAATTTTTGATGGTGAAACTGCGCAACTTTCGCAATAACACAAGCCTCTTCGATACAAACATGATGCTTAATCTTCTCGGCATGATCTGCAAGGGTAGAGGAATTAGCCCTCCCATGCTTTAAGTCTGTTGAGTGCTCACTAATCCTCTAATTAATAGAACGACCAGTCTTATCAATGTATGGGGTCCCACAAGAATAGGGAATGACATAAACACCTTTCATGTCTTTAGGGTCGACAGGATCTTTAACATATTGCAAAGAGCTACGGATGGTATTAAGAGGTCTAAAGGTCAAGGAGACATTGTGCTTCTTAAGAATCCTGGAAATCCTATCAGTGGTCCCTTAGATGTAAGGGAGGTGAACCCCCAGGAATCGGTCTTTAAGATCTTTATGGACTGAAGGCTCCTTCCGGGCCCCTAATGAAGGCTTTCTAACCCAGGTGTCTATTTTAACCATTTTTAACGAAGACATCTAGGAGATGAGCCTTCTCCTTTTCCAAGCTCTTATCATCAGAGATTCTTAATGCACGGGTAGCAAGCGTGTTGAGAATGCCCAACTTTTGAGCAGGGAAATGATGGGAGCTAGCGTGGAGATATTGATCAGTATGAGTCTTTTTTCGAAATACCTGGTGGGAGAAGGAACCATCATTATTCTTAGAGATGAGAACATCAAGGAATCTAAGACAACCATTGACTTCCTTTTCCATAGCGAATATAATGGCAAAGGACTGATTATTGAGATGACGAAAGAAAAGATCCAACTGATCATGACCATGAGACCACACGACACTTGTGTCATATACAAATCTCTTCTTATGCATGGGAATAAAATGTCATGAAATAAATTGATCCTTATACATGTATACGTCATATTTGTATTGAAGAAAATGCTAAACCAATCTGACAGCCTTAGAGAATAATGAATACAAATTTGAGAGAAAATGTTAAAGAGGAATTACAAAAATTGTTAAATGTTAATTTCATTTATCCAATATTAAATAGCGAGTGGGTTTCACCGTTGGTAATTGTTCCTAAAAATAATGGAAAATGGAGAGTATGCATTGACTATAGCGAATTGAATAAAGCTACCTTAAAATATCATTTTCCAATTCCTTTCATAGATCAATCTTTAGACACATTGGCAGGAAAGAAATATTTCTCATTTCTAGATGGTTTTAGTGGATATAACCGGATTCAAGTAGCTCTAGAAGATCAAGATAAAACCACTTTTACGTGTCCACAGGGAAATTATGCCTACAAAGTACTTCTTTTTGGGTTGTGTAATGCACCTGTAACATTCCAAAGGGTTGTTTTAGGAATTTTTCTAATCTAATTCATGATTGTGTGGAAGTTTACATGGATGATTTTACTGTTTATGGAAATTATTTTGAAGAAGCTCTTAAAAATTTGGAAAAAGTTCTCATTAGATGTAAGGAAGCAAATCTCTCATTAAGCTATGAAAAATGTTTTATGATGTTTATTGAGGGGATTGTTTTAGGACACCATATTTCATGGAATGGAATTCGAGTGGATACATCTAAAGTAGAAGTTATTTCTAAATTATCAATTCCAACTTGTCAAAGAGATGTCAAAAGTTTTCTTGGTTTTGCTGGTTAGTATAGAATATTCATAGAAAAAATTACAAAACTTGCTTCTCCACTTTTCAAATTGCTCACAAAAGATTTTGATTCAATTGGAATTCTGATTGCCAAAATGCTTTTGAAACATTGAAAGAAAAGATTTCTGAAGCACCCATTCTAATAGGGCCAAAATAGAAATTACCTTTTCACATTTCAACATATGCTTCAAATACAACATTAGGAGTTGTATTAGGACAAAAAGATTTAACTCCTTATGCCATTTACTATACTAGTAAAAATGTGACTCTTGAAGAATTAAATTATACCGTAATAGAAATTGAGTTTTTAGTTGTTGTCCATGCCATTAATAAATTCAGACATTACATCACAAGTTATGAAACCTTTGTACATACATATCATTATGGAATTAGGTACTTAATGAATAAACCAATTACTAATGGCAATATTACAATATGGTTATTGTTATTACAAGAATTCAATTTTACTATTTTGGATCGACCTAGGAAACAAAATACAATTGCTAAATTTCTATCTAGGATTCAAAATGATAATAGTGATGTACCTGTAGAACATAGTTTTCTTGATGAATATATTTTTGTAGTATCTATTAAATCTCCTTGGTTTTTAGATATTGCTAATTATTTGGCTACAGGAAAGTTACCATTATATTTGTCTCCTCTAGAGAAAAGAAAGGTAATTCAAACTAATGTATCTTACTTATGGATAAATAGAGAATTGTACAAAACAAGGTCAAATATGATTATTCAAAGATGTGTCAGAGAATATGAAGTACCAGAGATATCAAAGGCTTGTCACGATGAACCATGTGGAGGACACTTTGCTAATAAAATATCTGCTTACAAAATCCTTTTCTTAGGATATTATTGGCCTTCCCTTTTCAAGGATGCCAAAGAATATGTAAAGAGATGCAATAGTTGTCAAAGAATGGGGAAACATGTTCCTTCAGAAGAAATGCCTCTGCAACCTTAGGTACTCATTGAACCTTTTGAGAAATGGGCTTTGGATTTTGTTGGTCCAATTAATCCACCATCCAAAAACAAAAGGTACAATCTAAAGCACTTTCTTTTACTACTGAAAATTATGTAATTTCATTTCTTTTCAAGGATATTTTTACTGGTTTTGGTGTTCCAAGGGAAATTGTGACAGATCAAGGTACTCAATTTACGTCCAAGTTGGTATAAAATATAATGGAGGAATATAAAATCAAACATTGGAAGTCTACTCCATATCATCCATAGGAAAATGGACCTGTGGAATCCACTAATAAACTAATTTAAGCAATTGTTACCAAGACTGTGCATCTACATAGATGAGATTGGGCAGAAAATCTTCCAGAAGCTTTATGGACATGTCGTACCACATGGATAAACACTATAGGACATACTCCCTATGAACTTTTTTATGGGAAGAAAGCCTTATTTCCTATTGAGTTCGAGGTAAATACCTTCAATACAACAATTAAATTAGGTCTTGATCCATCTAAAGCACAAAAACAAAGAACGAAGAAACTGAATGAACTAGATGAGTTAAGACAAGAAGTTATTCAAAGAACCAACCTAGTTCAACAATAAAGATCCAGGTGGCATGAAAAGTACATAAAGGAAAGAAAATTTCAGCAGGGAGATTGGGCATTACTTTTTGACTCAAAGTTTAAAGATTTTCAAGGAAAATTTCGAACTCATTGGCTTGGGGGTTATGAGATTGAAACTGTCTTTGATAATGGTGCAGTCAAGATCAAAACCATTGATGAATAAAGAGTGACCTTCCTTGTAAATGGTCCTCAATTGAGAATTTATCATGAGCCATTAAGAAAGGAAGATTTTGTTAAAAAAATGCAAGACAATATTGATTTGAAGATGATTAGGAAAGATTTTCCTTCCTATCCAACTTGATTTGTAAATATTTTTGGTTTCTAAAAATAAATAAATAAATAAAATGAAAAAGAAATAATAAAATAAATAAATAAACTGTATAAACATGAAAACCAACAATGTTGGCATGTTTATGCATAAAATCTAGGGTGAAAACCAAGTATTCTTGGCACCCTAAATCTTCTTTTTCAATCCTATTCTAATCCCTATTTTCTTTATATCCCTTTTTTTTCTTTTAAGAATAAATAGCTATATAATTGTTGAGAATCTGCAGCTTTGACAAAATTCTGCAGCTGATTTTGACAAGAATCATTGACTGGGATAATCAAATATTTTTGCAGAAGGGAATGATCAAGACTACAATTGAAAGCAACCGAGGACAATTAAAAAAGAACAATCAAGTATTAGAATAAAAAACTTGAAGGTATGTAAATATTGGATTTAATAATAAAGGAAAAAACATTAGATTATGAAATAATATAGAATTTGTACCGCCATTCAAAATAAGGATTACTGTTCTAACTTTGGATTGAGTTATAAATATCATGTCATATTAATGAAGTTAGCTGGAAAATCCTATTTTCAGTTTATCATTATGCAAACACTTCATTTTTTGAAACCATGTTTCATTGATAATTCCACTCACTCATATCCATTCATACTCTATTTTCTAAAAAGTCGTTTTACTTATTTCCATTTACCATTTCACTCTCGATCATACTCATATTTTTGAAACTGATATCATTCCAAAACCCTGTCAAAGAAGCAATTGTGGAGTAAAACTTCACCAACATGGGAGTTATTGTTAGAAAAAAGATGAATGGAAAGAAGTTTATGAAAGGGTACCCATAGGTCAAGAAGATGCTACGACAAGCGCAATAGTTGGATTTTACAGAAAAAATCGATGGCTATGACAAAGAGGTAACCAAGTCTTTTTCTTGAGCCTTTGATGGAATTGAAGCAGAAATCGAGAACATCAAAATAGTGGTGGGATAATCCATCATGGCCGAGGTAACTGGACTACCTAGGGTTGGCAAGAGGTGGTTCAATAATAGGATAATTGAAGGGAATGACTGGAAGGTATTTCTAAAGAACCCATGTATGGATACTAATGTCTTTAAAAAGGGTATTCCAAGCACAAATATAAAAAGTAAATGGAGGAATTTACTGTTAGTTATTCAGAAGTTCATTACTTTTGAGGGTAGATTCGGTAGCATGTTTTTCTACCATGTTCATTTAATGATGCACTTTCTTGAAGGAAATGAAATCAATTTACCCTATTTTCTACTTAATAGCTTGAAGAAGATGTTTGGTAATATTCGAAGAAAAATACAGTCCATTGAAAATACTATGTATCATCACGGTCTTCTAGAAATGCTTATTGAAGCCCATCTTGAGAGTTTAGGAGATATCTGGGAGAGTTTTCTAATCAGAAATCATTTTAAGGAAATAGAGCAAGATGAACCTAGTAGCAGTAAGGTAAGGAGAAGCAAAAGAAATTTGTCTAAAAACCCTACTCATAACCCACTTTTACAACCAGAGCAGCATTCAGAAGATGAAATTCCCCTTGTAAATGTTTTAGAAAACGTAAAGAAGAAAAGTGTTAGAAGAAAGAAAGTCAGTGAAAAGGAAGAAAATACACCCAAAAAGAAAACAGAGGAAACAAAGAAAGCAACATAGAAAAAAGAGAACTCCTCTTACAAAAACTTCATCTATTGTTAGGAGAAGTGCCAGACTCAACAAATCAACAAAGGAATCATCTCGAAAATTTGTATAGTTTGTCAACTTGGAGGAAGATGAAAAATTGAAGATTCCATCACCTATAGTTCCATCACTAGTTTTATCACCAACTTTATCACCTGTTTCATTACCAATTGTTAATAAATTGAGAAGAGCACCTAAAATTGACCCAGTTCAACAAGAGATATATGATTATAGAGAGTCCTTGGAAAAGAAAGATACATAAAATGCCACTATATCCTCAAATCAAGGATTTCATTATGATAGTCCACAAGAACCTCTAATTTTGAATACTCTCAAACAAGAAATTTTGAATTGGAGACACTAAACAAACACTTAAAACAAGAACATGAAACATTGAAAGTGCATAATGAAATACAAATGACTCAAAATAACAAAATTATCTTATATATTTCTCTGTGGTGTGATAAGAATAAAAAGCTAAAGGAAAAGAACAAATCCCTTAAGAGAAAGGTCATAAGTCTGCAGTATAAGATTATGATGAAGAAACCAAGAATGGAAGTTGCTAAGAAGAAGGTAAAGAAAACAAACTTGGATGTTCTGGCTCAAGTTTCTGAAGGAGTGCAGTGACAGAGAAAGGCTATCAATTTCAAATTTTTGCATGAGGACATGCAATGACCTCCATGTGGGGGAATGTTTAGCTCTTTTTGACACCATTTTTCACCTATTTTATTCTTCTTTGACCATCATAATCACTCAATGGGCATAAAATCACAGGATTTATGGCATGGAAGGTATATAATTGTCTTGTATTTAATAAGTTGATAATGTTCCTCATTATTAGTCTAATATTTTCTTTAGCTACCAATTTGGGATGATTTTGTAGCTAATGTTTTATTCTGCAACCAAGTCCATGGTTTGATAGATTCCAAGCTACCAGATGGAGAGAGAAATATAAGGAAAGGTGGTGATCAATGCACTCAATGATTCCCTCCTACCTTCATGAACTAGATTGATAAAAGAAGCTTCCAGTTACGTGGTCAAGGATAAAGTCAATTATGTCATCTATAACAAGTGAGCGAGGAAGGAGATATATGCCTCACGATTTTATTTGTTAATAGAAAATCGTGAGAGAATTTTGTTATGATATCTTTTCGTAGTTAATTTTAGCATTATGTTAGCAAGGATAGGCATATAGCTCTAAAAAATTAATGATACATGATTTATAAAAGGGCCTCAAAACAAACATAAACACAATAATTTTTATGCGACAGTGAAATTTCAAAACTCTATTTTTAATCCTGTTATAAAGGAATCCTTTTTGTTTCAATGCATGGTTGATTTTTCAATCGAATCTTGTGACCACCTGCTTGTGGAGGGCTGCCTCAAGCAGTAAGGTTTCTTGTTTGTTTTAGTATAATTTCTTAAGCTTACCTTCTGATTAAATTGATGCATCCTTTAGAACGTTTTCCTTTATTGATTCTGAACTGAATAGAAGTAATATGAAGGATTGTATCATTACTTATTTTCCTTTATTGATTCAGGAAGCACATGAATTGAGTTTAACATTAGTGATATCAATAGTGTGAGTTTGTACTTAGAATAAAACTGTGTTTCGTAAAACAGAGGATTTCTTTGCAGGTTATATTTCAAGCATGAGTGATTTATAAATAATGGGAAAGTGTGATCATATTTAAGCAAAGATTCATTTTATTTTAGTTTCTCATGCAAGAGTGTGTTATTTTGATAGTTGAGTTGATTCTTACAAAGCATATTTCAGATATATGAAGTGTGTGTGTGTTTTATGAATTGAATTTCATTTTACAAGTGGGAGATTGATTTATAAGTTTGAGATTCTTATTGGTTGTGTGTATTTCATAATTATATACAATTTTTTATAAGAGTGTGATCATATTTTATAGAATTAGTCTCAATAAATAATTCAATCATGTGCATTGACAACTTAATTCAATTTGGATAACTAGGACTTTTAGCACATACAGTGCACTTACACTTCATTAGTCTACTATTCTTGGTCGATAATATTATGCAAGTAATTCAAGGTTAATTAAATTACCAACACTCCCCTTCCCTACCTATTATGTAGACCACTTGATCTACCAGAGAGATAGGTAGGGTAATAATTGAAGTGGCCTAGGTTTAGGGCTTAACACAACACCAACAACTCCTGCTCTTCATACTTATGAATATTTGTCCACTCCTTTAGCTCAACCATATTTTACATTTCTAC
>APFE030980622.1:67189-82344 GCA_000404065.3 Pinus taeda
GGTTAGAAAAAGGGTTGTTACAAACCCCACCCCCTTAAAGGAACACCGTCTTCAGTGTTATATAAATAGAACATAAATTACATTCGTGAGATTTATATATAAACATCTATTTACATCAATGACATATTCTATTTCTTAAGTTTCTACTTTAGTAATTCCATTCATATTTCATAGTCTAGTTGCCTCCAGATTACCTAGAATTCCAACACATTTTTCTTGGTTTTCCGTTGCTCTTCAAGGCCTCCAAAGGGAAAAATATCAGTGAATTGCTTCTTGAGACACACCCAATGCATTTATCATCCTAATGAATATGTACATGATTCTTTGAAAACTAGTTCACTCAATTTTCCTTTTGTGTGTAGTCACAGACCTTCCAAATTCAAGCATCCCCTTCTCTACCTCCCAAGTCCCTCAGGGGATCCATTCCTTGATAAGGGCTTCCTCGCACTAGAAGTTATTCCTAGAGTCTCATAGCTAAGGTGTTCCTTCGGCTTTCTATAACAACATAAGACATCTATCACAACATAACTCATGACGATCAATGCATATCACATGGTTCCAATGTTACCTCAATGACCTAGTTATTGAAGTCCTCATCGTTAGTATGCTTCTGCTGCACCACTCCAATATTGCCATGCTGATACTACTTTGTTTTCTAATCAATCTCATATATATTTACTAGTTAACTCAACAACTCACCTATATCATAAACATAAAATTCTTATGAGATTAATCATTAATCAATTCAAACCACAACTTCAACATACTATTTCTTTAAATTAATAACTAATACATATATTTATATTTACTCTTTTCTTCCTTTGCCTCATAAGCACTAAGTGATTTCACAGACAAATAAAATGCTCATGTGTTTCATAGCTCCACATAATCCTCATCTATCTCCATATTTAAATAACGTTCACTGAGTGTTTCTTAGCTGAAGCAAGCACTCAATGGCACTTATACTGCTCCATGCAATCTTTTGTACAAATGCAAAGAATCCCCCTTGTGCTCACACCCCAATGAGTGTGGGAATATTTCTACGATCAAAGTAGTCATATAGGAATATCACCTACCACCAAGGAATATGTTATCACAACTCCAATAACATCTGTCACCCATGCATACATCATCACAAATACATAACATTTTCCACCCATGCAGACATCATCACAACTCCAAAGAATATTCTACCAAGATAGGCATCATCACAACTCCATAGCATCTGCCACAAAGGAAAACATCATCACAACTCCATTGCATCTGCCACCCATGTGTTGTAGCTCCTAGACCCCCAGGTTGAGGAGAGGTCACTGTCTAGGAAATATTAGTCTCTCTTGAAGATAACTCATTACTGCTCAAAAGATGAATGGATAGATGATTTTAAATTTGGTTCAATTAGCTTTCACAGAGTAGATCCAAACATACAAATAGATAATATAGATCATCCAAATAATAAATGTCCAAGTTAGGTGGCCTACACATAGTAAATATAGCTCAATTTTTCGTTGCAGTAAAGATGGGAAGAGGGAAAGTAAGGAAGAAGTTCAACACAAAGGGTTGGAAAGACCCATAATCCTAAGTAATATATCTTAGCAGAATTATGGAAGAGTAAGGAAATGAAATGCAGAAATTATGGAGCACATTTTAAGGTTTCTAGCTCAATACTTCATGGGTACATTCTGCTATAGTATAACATAATAAATCTGCAATCTCACAGGTAATGTATTCTACAATATAACATAAGTAAATCCATGGTCTATGAATGAATCCAACAACTACAACTTATATAATTTATGAGGAAGAGAAACACATATGGAGTGATATGCAAAGGAAGAACACGCACTACACATTACTATGATTGGAATCACTCGATATTATTCATTAATATTTAAAAATGGAGTCCATATCACAATTTCAACACAGTTGAAATTTGTATAACAATTACCACCTCTTGAACAAGAAATTGAACTAAAACTTGGAACCTCTTTCTCCACAAGAAGAACTCATAATCTCTGAACAAACATAATTAAGACCCTTGAAAACAAAATTTTGGAACCTTTCTAATAAATTTCTTCCCTCTTTTTGTAGGGAGCACCAAAGAAAAACAACTTACAAAATATATTCAAATGTTACAATTGTCTAAGCATGCGAATGTTCTAATGATTACAAAACAGATCTGATTCTCTTCTTGAAAATGGAAAAAATTATGAAATAACAAAACATGAGAAACATGAGGTGTCGTGATGGACACAAAAAATATCTCCATGCTAATTCCTATGATTTCCTTAGGAAGAATCAGGCTCCAATGTCTGGATCAGTGGTGGGATGATGATCTAGCCATACTTTTGTTAGGATATTCCCCCACGATTTCCAGCCAGTTCACCTGTCACATTCTCCCTTTAACAACTTGAAACTTCCCCTCTTGGAGCTGGTCGTGATTAGGTGTAGTGGAATTAAAGGTGCCCCGTGACATAGTTTCTGGCCCATGTATTCCTTTATTTCCTCTGTGGTACACTATCCATGCCCAATACATCTCTTAACACTTCCATGGTGTGGTTTTAGAGTTGAGGCATATTGCAACTTTAATTAAAATTCCGTAATGAAAATCCAAAGTTCCGATGCCTCGAGCCCTCCTATGATTAGCTCCTTATTGTTCATATTTCATTGAACCACCACCTTTGATAATCGGTGTAGCGCCTAGGGGGCTGTATTATTGGATCCTTCATTCATCGTAACTCTATTTGAAATAAACGTTATGAAATAAACGTTACGAAATCATAGCATCCTGATGCTCTTAGACCCTTCCTCTTAGCCCCAATCATGTTTTACCTCCATGGGACCACTGCTTGGGACCATCGATATAACACTTGAGTGCTACGGTATCATAGCCTTCCTTCGTCGTAACTTTATTTAGAAAAGTATTATGAATTCATAGAGTCCTGATGACTTCACACCCTTTCAATTTACCCCCCCTTACCATTTCTCCCCTATAGAACTGGTTGTTGTGACTGTAGGCTTAGTGCTTGGGTGTTGAAGCCTTCGGGATCCTGTCAAGAGCCCATCTTTCTTTATTATTTGTGGTTTTTATTTAGTTCTTTGAATATTCACGACCAAGTTCCTCTCCGTGTTATGACTCCTCTCATCGGAACTTCTTCGAATTGGAAATTAAAACAAGGTTATGATGTCTCCCTCTTCCAATGGGATCCATATCACTTGGGTGCTTGATATTGGTTCTTTCCCATTGGTTATTTTTGCCCTCGAAACCAAATGCCAATAACACGTCAGAAACCCCTCTCATCATGATCTTTTCAAAAATGAAATTTCAAAGGGGTTACAAGAATTCTGACCTCCAATATTCAACATAGCACCTGGGTGCTCTGCCTTTTCTACACCCTTGGTCCTCTAAGTCCTCATGACCAAGTAAGAACAACATTGGAGCCCCTCCATGGGATCATAATTTTTATAAAACAATTTAAATAGAGAGTTATGAAATATCTTCCCTCCGAACTACTGACCTCTGAGATTTTATCATGTTGAGGTCATCATCTCCACGTGGCGCCTCATGAGTGGTGACATGTGTCATCTATATTTTCCCCATTAGGCCCCTGAAAATGTCAAAATTGTTTGCAACTTGTCCACTGTATGGCCACGTCATGTTGATGTCATCAACCATGTCTACTTCTCAGGGCCAACCACCAACTGCCATGTGTCTTCTTTGAAGGAGAGAGAAAAAGACCCTCGAGTCTTCAGATTTTCAACGATCTTCTTTGTATTTCCTTTTCTCGACAACCTCAAGACTGTTTGAATAATTTCAATTTCTAAGGAGTTATGAAACTTTGAGATCCTAATACCATTCTATTATGAAGTCTTCCCCTTCCTATATCGGGTGCCGATATGAGCTTGCTCCAAGATCTGACCTCTCGACATTTGACTGCTTTGATATTCCTCTTCTGATATGAGCTCTTGATAACCGGCTCCCAAATTTCGACTCTCATTTGTATTTCAGACTTAGGCCCTTCCTTTTTGGATTTCCAAGGTTGTACACATTTTTTTTCTATAGCAAGGACAAAAATAGGACCGTATGACAGGTGACAACATCAACTCCAATTGGGCACAATGTATTGCAAGCAATGCACTGAGAACTTGCAGATTAGTGCCTTCTATCCATTGGGCATGGAGTCATTTTATTGAAATATATAAAAAGAAAATACAAACATAGTAAGAACCTAAAGTATTACTGGTATGTACAATGGCTTACCCATATATATAGTGGGTGAAAATGGACCTTCTTAATTTTGGAAATAAAGCTTGGGAAACCACCTATTCACACGCATTTCAATCACCTCTCCATCCAAATTTTCTTGTAGGAAAGTGTTGTTTCCTTTTGCTTCAAATATCTTGAAGGGTCAAAACCACACGGGATCAAACTTCCCATGCTTTCCTTTATCTTCTCTCCTGACATCGCACCTAAGTACCAAATCTCCTAGTTGTAAATATTTGTCCCTTGATTTTCTATCAAAAAGATATTTCATCCTTTCCTAATAATTGACCAAATTCTAATTTACTTGCTCCTTATTTCCTTGAAGTTCTACCAACTGATTTATCCTTTTGGTTAGAGCGTTTGGCTCCTCCTCCACCTCTTGCAGGATTTTTCCTACTGACATTGCTAATTTTATAGGGAAAATTGCATCTTTCCCATATACTAATTCAAAAGAAGTCCTAGTTGACCTCTTTATAGTCACCATGTTCACCGATAAAGAAAACTTTAGTTGCGAGTCCCAGTTCTTATGATTCTTTGATATAGTATTCTTCAAATACTCACTAAGTTTTTGTTAGAGGATTCAACCAATCCATTTCCTTGTGGGTAATGAGTGGTGGAGTGACCTACAATGATGTTACACTTTTGGAAGAAATTGATAAACTCGGTTGACTTGAACACCTAGGCATTGTTAGTGACAATTCTCTTTGGGAAACTGAACCTGGCAAGGATGTTCTCCTCCACAAACTTCATGACTACTACATCGCTTGTGTTTTTGGCTGGGATGGCCTCTACCCACAGTGAAATAATCAATGGTCATGAGTATCCATTTGTGCTAACCACTAGAAGGTGGGTGTATTTTCCCAACAAAGTACAATCCCCATTGCTTGAAGGGTTCTTCTACAAACGTAAGGATCAAAAGAAGGGGTGTCAAAGTTTTCTTTTTTGCAAACATTTGACATTTCTCATAAGACTGAACATAGGTATGCACCTCACCAAACAAATTTGGCCAATAAAAGCCTACTTTGAGAATTCTATGGGCGGTATCTCTCCAACTATAATTTCCTCCACAAACACAATTATGAAACTAATCAATCACTTTATGAATTTCTTCTTCAACCATGCATAAAAGTAAAATCCCCAATGGGTCTTTCCAATAATGTTGGCCATTTGAGAAAACAAATTTATGGGCTTTCAGCCTCAGGGCTCTATATTTGACTTTATCAAAATTCATTAGAGACCTAAAAAAAAAAACAAATGATGGAATATATGTTTATACTAGTGGGAGACAAGGTATTTTGTCTAGATTTTCTGTGTTGAGGCATCAATTTTTTGTTGTTCCTCTTATTTTCCACTTTCTTCATCCTTCCTAGCCATCAAGTTTATACTAGAGGCTTGGAATTTTGTTTCATACAAAATTTTAGCTAGCCCCTACCCCTTAATCAACTTGGTGGGTTTGATATCCATGTCATATTCCTGTATCTTGGCAATGCACTTGCCTCTTTTACCTTCACTGTCAACCTGCACAAGGATATCTTTCACAACATCTATAGGAACATAAGTTGTTATATTTGATTGTAGGACATAAATTATGAAATATTTAAGGTATTTTACTATTTTACTAAAGTGTATGCCTAATTCTCCAAAATATTATATTTTAGCTCAGCATCTTGTAGCACCTGAATGAAAAATGCAATTGGTTGCTCATGTCCTTCATTATTTTTCTACAACAAGACAACAACCACCATGTAAGGAGAAGAAAAATAAAAAATGATAAATGGATTTTGATATTCTAGGCTTAATAATATTGGGGCCTCTACAAAAGCCTTTTCTATTCTGGATAATGATGCCTGAGCTTTTACTATCCACTTTACCTCCCTATCTTCCTCAACATCTCTGTGATTTCTTTGACTATTTCAACATAATTGGGTATAAGACATGGATTTATTTCTTATTTATTGGTAATGGAATGTTATTGATGGCTTGCACCCTTTTGGGATCAATCTTTACTCCCTCCTTTTCCATATTGTGACCCTGTAGTTTTCCTTCACTTAGAGCAAACTAAGATTTCTTGGGGTTTAAAGACAGGCCATACTTTTCACATTTCTCGAAAGTAAGCTACAAGTGTTTAATGTGCTCTTCTTCTATTTTTGAGAAAACAGTGATGTCATCCAGGTAAATTACTACAAATTTGTCCCATTCTACAACAAATGCTATATCCATAGCTCTTTGAAAAGTGTCTCCTACATTTATGAGGCCAACGGGAATTCTGGCATATATGAACATTCCCCAGGGTTTAGTGAAAGCAATTTTCTTCTGATCTTTTGGGTGCACATGGACTTGGTTGTATCCAAAGAAGCCATCAATCATGGATATATGAGAAAACCCTACCACTTTATACATAATGTAGTACATCTTAGGCAAAGGGTAAGTATCTTTTAGTGAGGCCTTGTTAAAATTTTTGAAGTCGATACATAACCTTGTTTCTCCATTCTTCTTCCTGACAGGAAATAGGTTTGCTACCTTATCAGAGTACCTTAATGGAACAATTATATTAGCCTGTAATGGTTTCTTCACCTCCTTTTCAATTGATGGGAGAAACAGAGAATTGATCTTCTTGAGCTTCTTCTTATATGGCTTCACCCCAGTTTTCAAAGGGTTTGTGTTGAATGATAGTAGTATCAAAAGTTTTCAAGTCATCATATGACCAAGAAAACACATCCATATATTTCTTAAAAAGGTCTAGATACCTTTTATTGTATTATTCAGGAACTCCTTTAGGCAAATTTATTACCCTTGGGTCTTGTTCTGTACTAATGTTATAGTCTTCCACATGTTCTTCAAGATGTTGCTCAGTTGGCTTGACAACCACATCATTTGAGTAAAATAACCTTTCCAATGGGACCAAACCTCTAGGGATGGTGTTACCCTTTAGTTGTAAAATATTATGTCCAACAATAGTTTCTCCCCAACTGACTTGTTGTTCATATATTACTTTCTCATCCTCCTGGTCAATCACTGAGTTTGAAAACTCTCTAATAACCTCCATGAAGTGTTTGATTTGTTCCTCATCTTCAAACACCTGCCAATACTTGACATTGTATGGTATTGAATGTTTGTACCTGACCTTAGCTTCGTATTTGAGTAAGGGGTTTTGAGGAGGCTTGAAGTTACTAGAAGCTACAACCAAGGAGTTAGACATCTAATTTATATCTATGGGAAAAAATGGATATTAAAGGCTAAGAAAAAATTCTCAATCAGATCCCATACCTCATTTTAGTAAGCCTTCAACCTTGGATGTTTAGTTTGGCATTGATTTCTAATTTTCTTCACCACCAACTTTGAGTATCTAAACACTGCCATGCACCCAATGTTCATATTTCTAGCAGCTAGCAACCCTAACAACAAAGCTTCATATTCAAAAACATTATTATTGGCTTCAAACTCTAGCTTTAAAGAGAGGGGAATCATGTTACCTATGGAGACACCAACAACACACTTGGTCCATTTCCTTCCCTGGAATAAGCATCATCAAATGAAAACTTCCATACTTTATTATATTCTAGTGATTGTTTATTTAGCTGGACTGAACATTCCACCTGTATTTCATTCATGATTTGATCATTTTCCTCTAACAACAAACAAGATAAATCCTTTTATTTACCATACACAGGATAATTATTTGAACAATCAGCCCTTGTAACTATATTTACAAATATCGATTCTCTATATAGTCGACATTCCTCTCCACCAAACACATGAATGACGGCATATGTAAAATCCAGTTTGATAGATCCCCCAATATTCGATCCCCATGACCTGGAAAAAAGCATACCAAGCCTTGTATGGATTTTAGTAACTATAATATCCATTACAACACTTTTTACATGGATATAAGCCAAATTTGTCACCAAGTCTTTAATAGTCCCCAGGCATTATACTCTCTTAGAATAAAAGGAGTACAGGTATTTATATGGTAATGTTATTTGCAACCCTAACTACTCCATGAAAGACAAGGGCATCCGATTATTAGAAGATCATGAGTCAAGCATACAATTATGTAGTAAGATCTCATGGATTACTAGGGTAACATAGAAAGGGGTAGTGGAAGAGTCTTGCTTCTCAACATGATGTCCAAATACAACCATGCGTCTTTCTTCTTGTAGGTTCAGGCTATCTTGCATAGGAACTATGGTAGGCAGACACATGAAATGAGATATTTGAGCTTTATAATTAGATTGTTTTAACAATTCAATTAAAGGAAAAAATATCTTGACCTTCTCCAACTCTTTTTGGATATTAAAAGCAAAGGGGTTCCTATTAGTTGTTGTAGCTTTAGCAGGTTCCTTATCCTTACTGCAGACTGGATTGGTTTGGGGAGATAATTGCTCTATTTTTGGGACTTCAGGCTTATGAGAAATATGATCTGAGGACTCCTTGCTTGGTGGGATTGGGTTAAGAATTTACTTTCCTTTCTTTTTTCACTTAGGGGAATTTGAGTGGGAGGCCCTTCATTTTGATCTTTCATTCTAGAACTTTTCCTAGAAGACATGAGGTCATATCTTTTGTGTAATTGGGCCTGCGTGAAGTCAAAAAATCATCTCCAATAGTTTTCAGTGTCACCATCATCCAGTGGGGCATCCAAGTCACCCCCTTCTTCCTCGTGTGCTTCTATTTCTTGTTCCTCATTAGAAAGAGAAGAGAAATATATTTTTTTTTGAACCTTTATGGTTTCTTCAACATGTTCCTCTGGATCATATTCCAAATACAAAAGTGGTTGAATATGATCTTCTTGTTCCTTTCTATCCCTTTGCAAGAGTTGGAAGGGTGATATTCTATATTGAGGGTTGAAATTTCGGTTTGGAAATGGTTGACCCTGTCGAGGAGGGTTTTTATTTTCCAAATTTATTTTTACAAGCTTGTTAGACAAATTTATTATCAGATTACTCATCTCGTCAAGCTTTTTTTCTTGGGTTTCCTTCCCATGGATCAAAGAGATGGCTTCCTCTTTTCCCATCCTCCTATCACCATGCTCAGTTTTCCCTTTCCATTTCTTGGTGGAGGTGAAATTTTCTTCAACTTCTAAAGCATCTACTTGAATCTGGTCCAAGGTATGAGACTCTCATTCTCTATTAGTGAACCCAAATTCAAGTTCAAAAGCTCTAGAAAAATCCACTTTGGCAGTAGCCTGCGGAGGTTTAATTTCAGCTGGAAGACTATTGTATACTTTGTTAAACATTTTTATGAATTCTAAAACATCTTCATTATGTTTTTCCTTCATTGCATTGAATTCAGTGAGGATGTATCCATGGTCCCTTTTCTCTCTCCATTTATGCATAAAATAATTCGCCATATCCTCTTAGGTAGTGATTGAATCATTTCAAAGGGATTTTAACCATTTCCTGGCCTCTCTATCTAGGGACTGGATAAAGAGTCTTAACACAACATCCATGTGTTCTACATTCATATTTTCTACAAATGCATTTAAGGTTTCTATGTGCCTTTGAGCTGAGATATCATCCTCTCCTGTAAATATTGGCAAGAGCTTAAGATAATATTGTGGCATACCATTTGAGGGTTGTGGCAAGTTTAATTGAGCATATTTATTTAAAATACGTCCAAGTACAACCATGTTTGCAAGGGAGGTTTTAGGAGGTTTATCATAAGGCTTTGTCGAGGAACTGTATGAGTTGTAGATAACTAGAGTTGAGCTGGAAAACTATTGATTCTTTGTGTTGGACTATTTATGAGAATATATTTGACTTCTTCAGGTTCTGGTAAATGTGAAGGGAGGTGAACTGATAGAATCTTTTTAAATTTTACTTCTCGAGGAAAATGGGATAAACAGAGCACACCATTCCTCAAAATATTCAAAGTATTTAGAGGAAGATTCATAGCAATTTATCACAACCTTCTAAAAGCTGGAGGTTGATACTTTTGGGAAAGAGATCATCGAGGCCTAGATCCCCAAGAGTTATTTCTTTCTAGAATCTCCTATATATTATCTTTTTGGGGTCAGACATAGGAGGAGTTCTCTGTTTTGAAGTGTTAGAGCGAGTGTGAGGCCTTTTGAAAGCTAGGATGCTGAAAATGAGATTCAAACTAGTGGAGTCACCAATGTGAGATATTTTCAACCCACACCCCTTTCTTATCACCTAACCAAAGGCTATACAAGTGTCATACTCAAGGAAAATTTTTTGATTCATCCCTCGTAGTGGTGCCAAAAGATGTTCTAGCTCCTAGAGACAACCCACGGGTTGAGGAGAGGTCAATGCCTAGGACATATTAGTCTCTCTTGAATATGACTCATTGTTGATTAAAAGATGGATGGAAAAATGATTTTAAATATGGTTTAGTTACCTTCCACAGAGGTAGATCCAAACATACACATAGAAAATATAGATCATCCCAAGAAAAAGTATTCAAGCATGGTGGCCTACACACAACAAATGTAGCTCAATTTGTCATTGCAGTAAATATGGGAAGAGGGAAATTAAGGCAGGAATTCAACACAAAGGGCTGAACATACCCATAATCCTAAGTAATAAGTCCTAGAAAAATTATAGAAGAGTAGGGAAATGAAAAATAGAAATTATGGAGCGCATTTTAAGGTTTCTGGCCCAATTTTTCATCGGTACATTCTACTATAGTATAACATAGTAAATATGAAATCTCACATGTACTGTCTGCTACAATATAACATAAGTAAATCCAAGATCTATGAATGAATCCAAAAAATACAACTTACACAATTTATGAGGAAGAGAAACATATATGAAATGATAGACATATGAAGAACACATACTACACATTACTATGCTTGGAATCACACGATATTATTCATTAATCTTCAAAAATGGAATTTGTATCACAGGTTCAACACAGTTGAAATCTGAATAACAATTACCACCTCTTGAACAAGAAATTGAAACAAAACTTGGAACTTCTTTCTCTGCAAAAATAACTTAGAATCTCTGAACAGACAGAATTCAGACCCCTAAAAACAAAATTTGGAACCTTTCTAATGAGTCTTCCCTCTTTTTATAAGGAGAACTAAAGAAAGACAACTTACAAAATATCTTCAAATGTTATAGCTATCTGAATGACACAACTTTCTGAGAATATGAATGTCATAATGATTACAAAACAAATCTGATTTGCTTCTTTCAAATGCAAAAATTTACAAAATAACAAAACATGAGAAACGCGAGGTGTCATGATGGACACAATAAAATATATCCATGTCAGTTCCTTTGATTTCCTTAGGTAGACCCAGGCTCCAATGTTTGAATCATTGCTGGGAGGATGATCTGGCCATACTTTTGTTACGATATTCCCCCACGATTTCCATCCAGTTTGCTTGTCACCTTCCCCCTTTCTTAAATTGGAAAATAGGGCCAAACTCCATGTGGGTTGGCTTATTTATGGCAATTGATATTTTTATTGGATCCCTCTCGTCGAGAGGTGTAGGATTGATCCAAATATCATCTAATTCTGATAAGTATTTATGGAGATATGAATTTATTTTCTTTATATAATTATTATCAAGCCGACCAGCGCTTATGTAGGCTCTAGAAGCCCAATCGTCATGTCTATTCAATAATCCACCTTTAGTATAAATAAGAGAGGATTTGGAGTCATTAGACACTCACTCTTTATGTAATCTTCTCTCCACGTCTTGGGTCTTTGGAGAAGGAGAGAAAATAAAAGAGTACGTTGGTCTAATAATGATGCCCTAGTTGCTGATGATGCCCGAATCCAACACACGAAAATGAAACCGTTGTCAAGGTATGAAGCCGCAATCATGCATGAAGACGTAGTCATGGTGGCCACGTGAAGCACAGTTGGCTGCAGCATGAAGTGAAGCCACAGGGATTATAATTACAATTGTTCTCGCAGTCAAAACAGAATCCACGTGAATCTTGTGTATAGACATACTCAGGTCAGGAAATACTTATGTATGCTGTACATAAGTAGATCAGGAAAGTCTTATGTATGCTGTACAGTGATGACATTAATACGCAGAGTATGCTGTACATTGATGCCATTATACGCTGATCTCATTGTTAGCAATACATAACCATATATATATATATACACAGGGCAGAGAGAAAATAATTCAACGCAACAAGATATATTTGCAGGCAATGGTAATATACGTACATACACAGGCAATAAAGATACAACGTAGCAATGACATTCAACGCATTATCCACAGTTATGAAGAGACCCTATCTGTAGCACATGAAGGATTGATCAACAGCCCTATACGCTATAATAAGGAGGCCCTGATATGCTGGTAAGAAGGAGACCGGATCTGATGTTCAAACCGCAGTACAACCATGTGCTCTAGCCGTAGTAGAAGGAACCTTAATACAAAAAAGTTAAGGGACTGTTTGAGCATCCTCGTTACAACTATGTGAGGGTGATTTCTTCTTGTTAGAAGGCTGAGTTAGAAGGAGCAGTGGAACAAACTTGTTGGGGTATCATTGGAAGAACAAGTATATCGTTTATGCTGCTACATGGAGACTGTGTTAGGCTGTAGGCCATAACACCACTGTCAGCGTTTCATATGGGTATTTGAGGGCTCATACTGTTACCATAATATATGAAGTTTTTATGCATTATACTGTTGAGATCTAAAGCTATTGGATGGTTGTATGATGCTGCTGTAACATGACATGGACATAAAGGGTAGCATAATGATGAAACTATCATTATAAAAATGAAGCCCTAAATGGAGTTATTTAACAAAGAGCACAATGAAGATATAAATAGATCTCATCATTGGAAAGATGTTGCTATAACATCTTCAAAAGGTACAGCCAGCATGATCTTAGTAAATGTACAGCAATGGTGCAACTGTAATGAATGATGCAACGGGCAGCATCAAGATAAGTGTGATCATGAGCAGCATGATGGTGCTACACAGTAAGGTGCAGCAAATGGATGAGATGCAACATGATGATAGGTGAAGGAGTCACCTTGAGAATCAGTTTAAGCAGAATGTCTTCAACTGATCTCATCATTATACAAAATGATCTATGCTAGATCTAGATAAGTCAAAGTGTTGACCTCTGTTGTAAATGTACTCTCTCTCTCTCTTTCTCTGCTGAACTTTGAAGATAAAAGAAGATTTGATCAAAGGGTTTCCCCACACATTGTGGGGTTTTTCCCTGGCTTGCGCCACATCCTGTGTCCTCTTATCTTGGCTTGTCTTTTGTGTTTTATCTTTATGTTCTATCTGCAGTTTATCGTAATGTTGATGTGATTGCTAACTGTGAAAAGTTAAATAAATTGCTCTAGCATAGAACATACCATAACTTAACATGGTATCAGAGCTGAGGTGAAGACAATGCCCAAGCAAGAGTGAAAGAGAAATCACCGAGGACAGTTGGCACAAGAAAAAAGGATCAATGGGTTTCTCATAATTCACCTAGGGTGACGTCGAACCAGAGAATGTTATCAGAATGGCACAGCGGAAGCTTCTGATGGCCCATCTAATGATCACTTCATTGGGAAGTTCGGATCTAAGGGTGGAAGGAAAGGCGAATGCCTTGTTGAAATAAGTTCGGCTATTGTACATTGTAGAGACACATCTCTTGATGAAGATAACAATCATTTCCGGGACATCTTCAATGATCAAAGGAATGACTGGTAATGCAGGTCATCAAGGAAATGGTCGACTCTTCCACGAAAGCAAGGAACCCTAGAATCTCTTTTATGTACCTGATCGCAAGAAGAACCCGATGTCCATCTCAGAAATGGAAGTCAAAGTTTACAGGATGGCACTTATCGATGGAAAGGTACGTGTTTGAAAATAGATCTTGCAAATATGTTTTGAGTTCAGGGTTGTATCAAGTTGCAGGAAGTCCACTAGGGACCATGTCCTTTGACTCAACACCAAAGGTCTGTGAGTCAGATGGTGACTTGGATGCTTGAATTCAAAAAGGAACATGAAGGTACATGTCTAAATGAACCGAAGGAAAATATTATAATGGGGCCATTCCCCTCATGCAGCAGGTCCACAGCCTTGGAACAACCTGAGGACTTTGAGACTCATGATCGGGAATCTCATGTATACAGGTGGAAGAAAGCCCTCTATGGCTTGAAGCAAAACACCTCGGGCGTAGTATGAGAGGATTGATAGCTATTTAATGTAGATGAGATTCACTAGGAGTGAAAATGATCCAAACCGTTACTCGAAGGTTGTGGATGATAAATCTCTCATACTGGCACCTATGTCTGACAGTTGCAGACCCTCTCATTTATAGGAGACAGAGGGAGTTGGATTTTGAATGTGGAAATAAGTTATGTGGTAGTGATGTCGGACTTGATTTGGGAAATGCCTCTGAGTTTCATAAACTCATTCGCGAACCTCCGTTCGGACATCTGTGTTTTAGTTAGCATGATGAGCTCATATTTGGTTGAGCCTCAGTGGATTGTTGCCAAGAATCTTCTGAGATATCTTCAGGGCACAATCTCTCATGGATTGAGATACACTGCCAGAAATATGAAACCACATGATTATTCGAATGATCAGTGGGTAGACAGTATGGAGGATCACTAGAGCACTTCTCAATGTTGTATCTCTTTGGAATCTGCCTCGATATCCTAGATGAGCAGGAAGCAGAAGTCGGTGACTCTGAGCACCACCAAGGCCGAATACATTGCTGATAGTATGGCCTTTTGTGAGGCAGTCTGGTTGCTGAAGCTCTTCAGTGAGCTGTTTGTACACATGATGAATACCACTGTGATTCTCTGCGACAACCAGAGGTGGGATTCGATTATTGAGCAATCCCGTATTCGTCGATTGCTCCAGCCGATAGACATCATCTGGAATATGGTAAGTTGATGATCAAGGAGGCTCCATCGAACTATGATGATGTATAGG
>APFE030980655.1:0-15346 GCA_000404065.3 Pinus taeda
ACAGGAGCGACACTTCTCCCACAGCAAACAGCGTTGGATCCCAGGTTGGTCTCCCTGATCGACTTCTAAATTGTATAGCTAGGAACTTGCATGCAGCGTGATTGATTGTTGCTAGACCCCCGTGGGGCTAGTGGGATCCACCTCTGTCCGCAGAGGGGATTTACCTCCGCAACAGTATCCTAGAGATGCAAATCTTACTCTTCATGCATATATAGATGTAGATTGGGCAGGAAGTGTTTATGACAGAAAATAACTAGTGGTGGTGCATTCTATATGGGTACTAGGTTAGTGTCTTGGTTCAGTAAGAAACAAAATTCAATTTCTTTATCTGCAGCTAAAGCAGAATATGTGGTTGTTGCATCTTGCTGCACACAACTACTTCGGATGATGCAAACCTTGCAAGACAAGATCACATGTACTCCACCCATATCCATTCTATGTGATAACAAAAGTGCCATCAGTATTTCAAAGAATTTAGTCATGCACTCCAAGACCAAGAACATACCCATCAAATACCATTTTCTATGTGAACAAGTGCTTGAACAAAAGGTCAAATTGGAGTATGTTCCTTCAAAAGAATAGGTTGTTGATATATTTACTAAACCACTTCCCAGGGAAACATTTGAATGTCTTAGACAAAAGCTGGGAGTAGTTGCTTAATCTTCCTGCTATTAAATCCAATTTTTCAGAGAAAGGTTATTATACGTGTGTTTCATGAAGTACAGTCACGTACACATGCGGGTTTCTGTGGGTCAAAGAGCGTATATGTTTTTTAGGCAAGAAAAATTAGTGGGGTAGTGTCTGATATGGGTGCTTTGTCTGATGTTGATGGTTACAGTCTATTGATATGCTATATTCATTAGTTTTTATCTAACTGACAAAGATGCCTTGATCACTGACTTGTTAACAATACACAGGTAGCACAGGTTTAGGGGGAGCATTAGCCTTCACTCTCATTCTGCATTGTTGGCATTATGGTTGTTGAGTCCATCTATGACTTCAGAAATTTATACTTTTTGTTGCTTAAGTCATGTAAAAGTCTAGGGTGTGATATATCTTCTCATACATTTGAATTAGTCCTATTGGACAAATGATGTAATTTTTATCCCCACTTTGCATGGGATGGATGATGTAATTATATTTTTGTCATGTATAAACAATTTGTACACCCCACTTGGTTGGGAGATGGTTGTATGTATGAGTCATTGTTGATAGGAAGGTCATACTCACATAGTTGAGTTATAGAGTCATTTTATTCTTTTGGAGAATATTTTTGCAGACTCTGCTTGCGCTCAGGGGGAGCATGGACAATTTCAGCACATCTCAACATGTACAAAGGGGATCTCAATCAGACAATTCAACATGTACTCAGAGGGAGCATGAAAAACATAGGGGAGAGAATATCTTGGTCCAACCTTTTCCCTTGATGTCAGGGTGCTATGGGGTAAAATGCACGGTGTATGGAGAATGAAAACTACCATCAAAGGCCTTCCTAGGACCTTCGACAGACTGTAAGATTATCTGCAGAAGCTACCAAGTTATACACATTTTCATCTATCAAATATCAATTAACAAAGTATGGAAAGAGGATTACCTCAAGTCTCCTTCTAGATTTATTTGGAGATCTCAATGCAGCCAAGAAGAACTCCTTCAAAGTCGGCTCCAAATCAATTCTTGCAAAAAGGAAAGGGAAACACAATTACAACATGCAATCTTGAAAACTAAAATAAGAATGCACAATGAACATCTATTTGCATACAACTAAACCACTCATCTAAACAATTATCGAATGAACAACTTAATGAACAAAGGTTACCGACACCATGGAGTAGGGAATACAACTACAGTTCTATATTAATAACGGAATAGTGATTACAACCATCCGTTGTATCAATCTTCCTCTGCCCCTTCCTCTTCTCTCTCTCTCTCTCTCTCTCTCTCTCTCTCTCTCTCTCAACTCACTTCTTCAAGTATGTGATAGTTCACAACAGTCTAGTAGGCTATCCTTTCAAATGCTCTGACCCCTTTCATAATGGCCATCTCACTCCTTATGTAGCAATCGAGTTAGGGTTGCCAAGCTCCTAATATAGTTCATTAGGGAAAAAGCAATGAACCTACCCTATTTTCTTGCCCTTTCCAATTTTCCTTCTTTTTCAGATTGGAATTTCCCCAAATAGTTTGATATTTGGGGATTCCCTTGCTTTTATTGAGCAAATTTAGGGATAAATATCTAGATATTTGTGAGTAGATTCATTGGTTTGACCCACTGAGCTTCTCTTAGTTTCACTAACGCTGCCCCTAGTCTAACAACTTGAGTTAGCAGGGTCACTAACACACCCTTAGGCTTCCGAACAAGATTTATAAAGTAGGTTCTCAAAGTGTAGCCAGCGTCAATGTGGAGTCAAGGCTTGCAATTGTGGTCTTTTCTTCAATCATGTTGTATTTCACCTCTGAGTTGATGAGGAGGTCACTTTGTTGTATAACAAATGCCCCCTAAAGTACGAGATTAGAGGCAAAGATGATGGCCAAAATACTTTACTGACACTATAATTTTTCTTGTCAAAATGTAGAGAGACAGAATCTTTCGGCAGCAAGGTAAACCTGATACAACACATCTATATAAAATTGCTAAAATCATGTCCTAAGTCGGGCATTCCCATGCTCAGTAGCTATGTCAGAGTAATTTTCTCAAAAAAGAGATATGACGATACCGTCCGCTGATAAGCATAATGCGGGTCTAGTGTCATAATGGAATCATCCTGAAATAATTGTCTCCAGAAAACAATATCCACAGCTTGGGAGAGGAAATAAGGCTGGATGATGCAAGCCTCTACCCAAGGTCTTGATTTCTACTTCACCGAACAACATAGATTGATACATGTGAATATATGCATTGACGTCGAACATGAATGAAATCATCTGATTACTGACCAATAATGGAGACTGTTAACAAATGCGAGGAAGGCCACCGATAATGGTGATGGTCTCCAAGCTTCACAGTACAAACTAGTGAGTGTGAAAGATGTCTTTGTCGTCGAACACCCGTAGAATCGCTTAATCAGGAGCCAATAATGAGAACCCCTGACCAAGCACAAGGCAACCTGCCACTAATGTCTACAAGTACCAAGGCACTGAATGTGTTTCTAGGTTATATTCCTAGATAGAGTGTTGAAGTTGATAGGAAGAAGCCTGTCAAAAGGTAGGCAATAATGTGTCCTACATCAGTCGACACGAAACGAGGCAAGAATGATTTTTTTTTGAGGAATCTTTTGAGCATTTGGGTCTAAAAAAAAAAGGGCATGATGAAAGGATATGTTTAATCGGTTGATGGAGGAAACAAATGGGTAACCCTTGAACAATAGAAGGCACAACAACAATTTTAACCAGACAACACTAGACTCATGAACACTATAGAGTGTTAGGATACAGAGACACAATTACATCAAGGTATATAGGCTAAAAATCATAGGTTGGTAGGTTTCATATTGAGAGGCCATCAAAAAGGAAGGTGTATATGAGGGAGTTCCATGTTCAAGGGAATGACTGCTTCCAAACCACACTTTCAAATATGGAATATAGTTGTATTGTCCACTTTCCCTGGCTGGTTAATTTTATGAGTCCAGACGGGTAAACTCATTGGTCTTTTCATATTTAAAGAGTCTGAAAAGAACCAAAAAAAGAGTGACTCTTTGCCCTATCTGATTAGTTTAATGAGTCAAGACAAGAAAACTCATCAACTTTTTCATGTTTTAAGAGTCTGAAAAGTATTGTAAAAAGAATGACTCTATATCTTGTCTTTGTAATTTGCAGAGTCCAGACTAGAAAACTCAATGTCTTTTCATATTTAGAGAGTCTGAAAAGATTGTAAAGAGAGACTCCATGGTGGTCCCTTTGTCATAGTTGGTAACTGGGTGTGACAAAAGGTTAATAGTATACCCGGATCGGTTAGTTTTCCATTAGTTAATCTATTGAAATCGGATAAAGAGAAACCTACTTACAATAGATGTCGACCTCATTTTGTTATGCGTATGAGGTGATAGACTAAACTCGTTTTTCATTTTTAATGAGTCATGCAATGGAAAACTCAATACCTTCATCAAAAATTTTAATGAGTCAGATGAAGAAAACTCAAGGTATCTTTTTTCGTTTAGTGAGCGAGAAAAAAATGGAAAAGAATGGCTCATCCCTTCTTCATAGTTTTGTGAGCTCAAAGGAGGGGAAAAACTCGAGAATTTTTCAATTTAAGAGCAAGAAATGGTCCCAAAAAAAAAGTTCTCTTGTTATTGCCATATATTTTTAACAAGCCCAGTAACAAAAACTCAGGAATTTTTAGTTTAACGAGCAAGAAAGTACCTAAAATAATTCTTGGGTAATTTTTATCAATTTTAACAAGCCTAAAGCCAAAGCTCGGGATTTTTTTAGTTTAAAGAGTGAGAAAAAAGTGGCTAAAAAGAATGCTCTCTTGGTCTTTTTTAGTTTAATGAGCTAGAAAAAGATGAAAAAAGAGTTGCTCAGAGCATCGTTGTATATTTTTAACGAGTGCAACGATGAAAACTCGGAGATGTTTCTTATTTTTTAAAGAGAAATAAAATATCAAAAAAAGTGCTCTAACCATCGTCGCAAAGATTTTAATGAGATCAAGGATGAAAACTTGGAGATGTTTATACTTTTTAAAGAGCAATAAAATATTTCAAAAAGTGCTCTAATGAGAATTGCATGCAGCTTTTACTATTTTTCGTTCCTGCAAGTGCTTTCATCAAAAGGGGGTAAAAAGTATAAACAAAGGAAACAACTCCTATCATATGGGTTCATGCATGAAAAAAAATCATGGAGAATGGACTACTCCCTCTTTAATGATTTCAAAAAATCATGTCTCCAAACATAATATAAGGAGATGCTTTGAGCTTCACATACATCATTTTCACTATCCTGAATTTTGTGAGAGCATTCTGGAGCTAAAGAGGATCAAATTTTCCGCAGACCTTTGTAGGACATCCGAGCGACCATTTGACATGCTGTCAGTCCTAGGGGAAAGCTAAAACCTTTCTCTATGCATTTCTTAACCTTTCTTGACTGTTTTATTGGTGGCATTTTGCAGATCTGAGGTGCCCTATAGCCCTATTTGCACACTAACGCCCTCCAGATGCCTAGAAGGGAGCATTAAATGCTCTGTACGAGCCACTCGAGGGCATTAATCCTCCCTATGCAGCATTGGGGGTAGTGTTAGAGCTCAAGGGTGCAGCAAAAACCCTCATGCATGGATTTCTTAAGTGTTTTCCCCATATTAACTATTTTTAGGGTTATTTTGTGCAAGTTTTAGGCCGAAATGACTCACCTATGGAGAGAATGGGCCCATGATGATGAGGAATTATTGATACGAAATGATTTATCATGCATACTTGCATTGTGCTGCTGCATTTTACTAAAGTATGTAAAGTTGGAGCTAATAAAAGGGCAGGAGGATTTACTTAGATGGATTATCCAGCGCTGGAATGAACACGAGCAAGTTTTCAAGATTGGAGATCAAGTGCTGGTGATTGACCGGGATGAAATCTATTTTTTGATTGGTTTGTCATGCCATGGGGCATAGGCAAACATCACGGGTGGCAGGCCAGATCCATGATCTACATTAGAGTTGGTGTAATCCTGCTACATCCCTAAGAGTGGACTAGTTAGCAACAGAGTCCCCATAGAGAGGATAAGATCCCACTCTATGAGGGTAGTTTTATGGTTGATTGTGCGATTGGTGGGGTCAAAGAGTCCCCACATTATGACAAAGGCCCAACTGTTGCTTGCAGTTGACTGTGTCCAACCATAGATGTTCAACTGGTGTGAAGCAGTGCTTCGCCAGTCGAAGGTAGAATTAACACCATGCAAGACTCGTGCCCAACATAGTTTCGGGTAGGGTACTATCATACTCTCATTTTTCCTTGAGAGGGTACTTGTCATGCGCCCAAGGATGAGCTTAGGTCCCCTTGATTCGAGGGAGCCAAGGAAAGGTTGCTGGTCATCACTTGATCCTCGCACAAGAGGAGGACTAATCTGACATTTCTTTGACAAAGACTTCTTCCAGTGGCTTCGTTGCCAAATTGTGATTATTGATGACTATGATTATGAGGGCATGGAATTAATCGGTGACCTCGACTTGATGCTACCACTGGGGACCAACTAGGGTCCTCAAGGTGAGAATAATTTTTTACAGTACTTTAAGTATTGTTTAGCTTTTTAATGTTTATGTAATGTTTTTATAGGCGAAATAAGTACTGACATGAAAATCTTATGCTTAACACAAATGTGGCACCATTACGACCCGCAGGCGAACCTTGCCATGTGTGACAAGGAGGCCAACTACTTGTTGGAGGGGGCGATGTCGATAGTCTCCGCGAGGTTCTGAGGAACCTGGAGGGTTTGACCATGGGTGTCCCCCCTTTCCTATGAGGGATATTCCCACTCATATGCAGTGGCACACAGTTGGTGTACTTGTGGTTTTCTTGTTCCTCTTTAAAGGGTAGCTAGAGCGATTTTAGCATTTCTGGAGAAATAGGATCTTTTTAATAGGAGTTTTGGTGTCCACATGAGTGTTTGTAGCTGGGATTTTATAGCCATTTTTGTACTTAAAACATCCAAGTTTTGGAATATTTTGATGTAAAAGACTGGATGATGATCTATATATATACAGACATTTTTGGTATTTTGGTGGTGTACATGTGTTTTTAAATGTTTTTTGCAACAAAAGTTTAACTCAGTAAATGTTTTACTTTTCATGCATGCTTCTATAAAGAATGGGACAAATGCCAATATAATACATAGTTAGCTAATGAATCAACAATTGTATTTAATTCTTAAGGAACATGTTCATATGTGATTATTTAAAATCGACATTCTAGGAGTCACACCCTTAGAAAATGATGTAACAAGGTTGGATTACAAATGTGATAATGGCTAGTCAATTGCATAATGACTAGCCAGGAGTCTAACCTGACCACCAGATTGGAGATTTCCCTTGACGATGCTTCCATGAGAAGTAAAGGAATAGACATGTACTCAGAAATATTGTTGGTGGCGGTACCAAGAAAGACCCCTCTAGAGAAAAATAGTTCTGACTCGGGTGTGTAAATGACCCAAGCAGCTGATGCAATGTGTCGCGTGTGATGACTGGCACCATCTGCGTATCCTATGTATGCTAAAGGTAATTACGACATCTGAATTATGAGAAGAATGCATGATACAAGTACTCCACTAAATAACAAAACAATCCAATCCCACCAAAAGGAAAAGAAAAACTTATGAATACATAAAATTACAATGCATATGCCTAGTGCGTTACTAGCCATAATACTTTTTCAGATAGAGACCATATGTGGGCTCCTTGGGCGAGACTCCTTCTCTTTCCTGTAGTTCATATGCACATGTGGGGAGGACTTTCATTATGATATAGGGACCTGGCCTTTTAGGTTGAAGCGTGCATGCCTCTAAGAGGTCATCTTTTGGATGATAGAGAAACACAAGGTCACCCTCTTGGTAAGGAGGAAACTTAAGCTCTTTTACAAATCAAGATTGTACCTGGTGCTTATGAGCCTCTAGTGCCAAGTTGGCATCTCGATGGGTTTTATCCATCTGTTTAAGGTATAGTAGGCATTCTTCTTCGACCATGACGCTGGGCATGGGTTCAACGGCTATTTATAGGGAAGGGATCTAACACTCAATGGGTTTGTCATTGTCGTAAAACTGGATCTCATGCACGACAATCGACGGATTAATGTCATCGTGGAATTCTTGAAATAAGCAGGTGGAGCTCACAATTTCCTCAGGATTGCAATCCACTCTCATATGGACATTTTCCACGATGTCTGTCCTAATAGAAATATCGATGGGCAATGACCTGGAAGTGTCACCCATGTTTCCTTCTGCACCCAAATTTTGGATTGTTGTATATGGAGAGGAAGTGATTTATAGTATGTGAGGGGATAGGATTTGAAGATGCATCATGTCCAAATAAGATATCATGAACATTATGGTGCCAATCCTTCCAATGTTTCTCTCCAAAACACATGATTTCCTGAACAACTTTTTCCGTAGGAAGGAGTCGACTGAATGGATCTAAAGGAGTAGCAGTTATGGGAAGGGTGGAAATATCAATGGTAGTAACCAACATGACCGGAGATGCGGATGTGGATTGAATGGCTTGGTAGTCCAATTCATCTGGTGAGAGCGGCATCAGGTCTCCGAATGTGTTAAGGTCGGAAGGATGGATCGATTAGTTCATGAGGAATAGATGAAATCATGTTGACCATCTGTGAAACCTTGGGCATCTAAAGAGGAAAAAATCCCATGAGGGAAGAAGCCTTTAGTAGACCGGTACCTAAACTGACATAGCAGTCAGTTCCACCTCCTACTAGGGGTACAAAGCCACTTGGTAATGGTGAATAATCAGGGGTACAGAAAAACAATTGTTCTACTGTAATAACCTTTCCATCCAATGGAAATAGGATGATGCGAAAAACAGTAGATATGACAACCCTCATGGCATATATCCAACTGCGACCCAGCAAGAGATTATAGTCGAGTTTTTCGTCCACGACTTCTATGTCCACTATGACGATTTTCCCATACAAAGAGATGGGAAAACTGGCTAGGTATGATTTTGGGATAAAGGTGTGGCTGTTGAAAGCTTTCACGGAGTTCAGCAACAGGGATAGAGTTGGGGAACCCAGGGAGAGCCAACATGAAGCCAACATGACGTAGGTAGAGGCACCTTCGTCGATGACAGTTCTGTGTATACCTTTACCTTTTGAAGTGGTATGTACCTAGAATGAAAGCTGGTGAGAAAGGGGAGTTTTACACTTGTTCATGTCGAAAATAGAAAGCATGGAATCCATTGGGTCAATACCTCCAATAGCCGAAAGCAAAGCTTTCCATTGCGTTGGCCATGTTTGTAATACTTCGAGTGCCGACATAGCTAACGACGCTTGTGCCAAATCCTCCACAATGTTGTAGTGTTTGGCAGCACATGCAGATGTATTGTGCACTGTGCGTCAAAGTGCCCCTTTTGGGGGTCGAATTACAAGGTCCTAAATTGGCCTTTCGATATGTAGATCATTAGGCGGCATTGGGTTTTGACCTGAGGATGGTTCTGCTGCCGGAGCGACATGAGCTCCATAAGATTTGACTCTTGTGGCGAGTTCTACTATTTCAAATGTGTAAATGGTAGAAGATCCTTCACTAGCCAAAGAATGTTGTGAACCATAATTTCCCCTTTGTGGGGGTTGTGGTTGGTTTACAATAAGATTTTTCTATTGTTGATTGGGAAAAGGATTTCTAGGGACAACAGGGGCCTTACCAGAATCCCTCTTAGCAAGGTATTCTGTGCATTCCTGAAGCCATAGACATCACCAATTCATGTGGTCTTCAACACATAGTTTTCATGGATATCTAGTGGTTTTATCCTTTTCCTCATCAGTAGTTGCAACGACCTTCTATTTTGGGTTGGGCTTCTTTGGTGACTGCTCTTCAGAAGGAGTGGTCTTTTTCTTGTTCTTCTTGTTCTTGCCACTATATTTTTGTGTAGACTGCACAGAGTTTATTGTAGTGGTAGGAAGAGTAGTTGTATTGGTAGACGGGTCCACTGCTAGCTTGTCAATGGAACCACTAAGTTGTTTTATAACAACCCCAGACGTTGCAATGCCAATCCCATCAACGTGCACTCTGGGGTACTGAGTGGCAGAAGAATTGGGGTTACCAGGAGCATTGGGGATGATGTCGTAAGGAGTGCCAGACTGTGAATATATCAGATCTAAGTGTTAGGCACAATGTCTGGATTGGTCTTCCATGACTGCACCACCTAGCGTGACATCTCTAGTGATTTGCAGGAGTAAGGACTTATAGAACTAGTCCGTTAAGAGAAAGTCTAGGATAGGAGGTTTTACTAACCTTCGCCTACATCTCCATTCATGAATATGATTGGAGATGTGGGTGGCGGTATCTTGATGAATTGAAGTGAGGAGCTTTGTTCTAGTCTCATAGCGGATAAGTAACTAGAAGGGATTTAGGAATTCCATCACTAAAGCAAGCAAAAGTGTTTACTGACACACGTGGTAACTCAATATACCATTTCTCTACATTGCCAGTGAGGGTGCAGGGAAAAAGATGTAACTAGACACTGTCATCCACCATAGAGTTTGGAACACACCAGAGATGGTAGGTGGTGATGGTGCCTGGATCCTCCCCTTGTTTTCCATCGAACTTTGGGATGTTCGTTGGTATTTTATGCGGGATTAGCGACCATTGTAAGTTGTGATAGATGGGGTCGTTTGTCAACTTGTATAAGTTGGTTATATCCAACGTTGCCAAGAAAGGCAGAGAGTTAGGTGCCCCCAAATCGGACCATGGTGATGAGGGATGACTTGAGGATCTTTGCACTCCTCCCATAGTTTGGTTCCCCATGTTATACATGGGTTGCATGGTGTAGCAGTTGCTTTGAGGTATGGTGTTGTAGAGTCGATTTCAATGAGGATTTTGGTACTGGGGTATGAAATAACCCCTAGTATAAGCGGTGCCCCCATAACTCATTTGAGTATGTGAGTAGGGTGCCCCATGGACTGCTTGGGAACCCCTTGTGGATTCCCGCTTGACATAAAACTAACCATATGGCCTTGATTGATAGAGGGAACGCTAATTTCAATTAGCGATTGACCATGCATGCCTGAGAATGGAGGGGGGACTATTATGTTCCCTACTAGCATGTACATATTGTGAACCCCCCCAAGTATATGAATCTGGGGGTTTGAACTGTGCATTGGCGGCCAACCATGTTGTTGGTAAACGGGAACCACGCCCGTAGTGCCGCATTGAGTGTTATAGGGAACACTATATGTGGCACTTGTCAAAGGTATGCGGTTTGGCACCATAGGGGTGAAACTTGGCATCTACTGGGTTCCACTCATAGAGGGTGTCATGTGAGTGGTTGTACCTGGGACAAATGGGATAGTGGGATTCCACATTACCAATGTTGTGATGACTATCGATTGGGGGAGTGGTGAAAGACCAAAAGTGTCCCTAAAGTTCCACAACCTGTTAGTCGTCAAATGGACAGATGGAAATGTTCCAACTACCGAAGCAGGAACTACAGGTGCCATGAGAGCCAAGACAGGTTCCAACGGATCCATGAGCAGAGGGTTAAAGGGGGGAAGAAATCCCTAGGTGAAGAAATCCTCTGGCAAACTTGAATCATCGGTTGTCTAAATAGATCCCGTGTGAGATCTAGGAGACTGATCCCCCGAAGATGGGGAATATGGTTCAGTGGAACTCGGTGGATCCTCCATAATGAGTGGAGGAAGTCCTAACAATTGCCTGGAGTGACGATGAGGGTCGAATGTAGCCACAGTGACCGTTAATTTTATCAATAAATTTGTATCATGATATTCTTTAAAGTATAAAATGATAGCACTCAAATACCTAAATAAAGATAAAAAAATACACAAAATGGATTAATCAACAAACATAGGGAAATTACCTTGTCTGATAAGCACTGATCACCGGAGATGAAACTCAGTATCTTAATGAATAACATAGAAGGATGGCCTTGCCGAGACCTTCGATATATTGTAAGATTATCTGCATAAGCTACCAAGTTATACACATGTTCATCTATCAAATATCAATTAACAAATTATGGAAAGAAGATTACCTCGAGTCTCCTTATAGATTTGTTTGGAGATCTCAATGTAGCCAAGAAGAACTCCTTCAAAGTCGGATCCAAATCAATTCTTGCACAAAGGAAAGGCAAACACAATCACAACATACAATATTGAAAACTAATATAAGAATGCACAATGAACATCTATTTGTATACAACTAAACCACTCATCTAAACAAGTATCGAATGAACAACTTAATGAACAAAGGTTACTGACACCATGGAGTAGGGAACACAACTGCAGTTCTATATTAATAACGAAAGAGTGATTACAACCATCCTTTGTATTAGTCATCCCTTTCCCCTTCTGCTTCTCTCTCTCTCTCTCTCTCTCTCTCTCTCTCTCTCTCTCTCAGCTCACTTCTTCAAGTATGTGACAGTTCACAACAGCTTAGTAGGCTATCCTTTCAAATGATCTGACCCCTTTCACATTGGCCCTCTCATTGTTTATGTAGCAATCGAGTTAGGGTTGCCAAGCTCTTCATAGAGTTCATTAAGGCAAAAGTAATGAACCTGCCATATGGTGAGCACCAGTATTGCAACAATAACGCTGCAACTTCTGGGGCTTCCTCCTTTACTTTTATCAACCCGGTAGTTCGTAACAAACTTGGAAGCAACGGTGTTGTATGCACAAGTACTAGCTCTTACTGCAGGTTGTCACTTGGTAAGCTGGTGCAACATCACTAATGAGCTCAAGCCAACTTCTATGAGTTCTCTGAAGAAGCTTTTAACTATGATGGAATAAAGCTAACTCTACAGAGGCTATTTTATTTGTAGAAAGATAAGGAAAACTGAAATGTAATGCAAACCCTAATTTACCCACTAACCCTACTTTTGCAGGAAAAGAGATGAAAACTGATGAAATGAGTGCCATTGACTGCTTAAAAGGTAAATTGCATTTATTCAAGCTACTTCTAAAAAGAAATGAGAAGAAAACATCTTTTTGTACTTTTGAGTGTTTTTATGTGAACTTATTATTATGCTTGTGATTTATCTAGTTGTGATTGTGTAGAGGTTTGGTGGCGAAGCAAGATGGAGTTGGATTTTGCAGAGGTGGAGGAAGGTGTGAAGAGGTCCTAAGGAGCCCCTAGTACCCTTTTGAAGACTTCCATTGTGATCGGACTTTGAAAAATCACTCACAGGAAATTCTATAGGAGGTTGTAGGGGAACTACAGGAGGATCTACAAGAGGAGGCCAAGAGCTATTTTTGGAGTTTTGAAGGTGGAAAAATGGTGGGAAAGGGTAACTGAAGGCTAGATGAAGGTGTTGAGGTGTCTAGAACTTGTCAAGGAATATCAATAAAGAATAGGATGGTTGAATTTGTTCAAATGGCAAGTAAGAAGCTTATGGAGAAAAACGCAGAAATTAGGGCAGATTGGCTGAATGTTGTGAATGACTTGGGAAATCTATGAGAAGCGAGCTGGTGTTGGTTGTTTTATGCATGTATGATGAGGTGAGGTGTCTTGCATCTACACATCTACTTACAAAAAGTGATCAAAGAAAGGACTAAAAACTAAAATTGCTCTAGCTTGACCTAATTTCTGACCTAAAAATAGAAAATGTTGAACAGTAACCTATGAACAGAAAAACATGCAGAGAGATCTATGGTAAAAGGATAGGAAATGATGTAGACAACTAATTCTGAACGAATATCAATCTTTCCAAATCAAAGTATCACACTAGCAATTGCATGAAAGAGCAAAAACTATGTCTGTGGTGGCAGCGACAATGCCTTAACCTCAAATCATAGTCCCAGAAAGGGACAAAGGCGACCAGTGCTTGTTGTTGGCCTTTTTGAATCTTATTCTATCACTACAATAATCTACCTGAGCAACTAAAATAAAAACAACTATGCTAACCATCAAAATCAACCTAATCTAACAAAGTAAAATGAATCTATGTAATAGAAATTAACTCATGAGCTGAAGCAAAAACATATAAGTACATAGTAGGAGGTTGGGCAACCTAGGTTGGGCCCTAACCCAAGAGCTTCAACCCTCTGAAAAGAGATCAGTGCTAGCCCAAAAACTATTTCATCTTCATTATCAAAAATAGCAGTCACATTACATAAACTTTTCTCAAAAAGGAACTCGAAAATGAGCTGAACACAATGTTGCACAAAAGTGAAAAAATATACTAATAACTACCTAATTTACTGAGGCTCTAAGCTCCCTTATTTATACAAATGGATTCCTACAACAATCCTCCTAAAATCAAGGAACTCTTCTTCCTAGAACTGGAGATAAACAACAATCCTTCTTTACTTGTTCGGCCGCCCCTTGGAATCATCAATGTGGACCTTTGTGCTCCTAGTTGCTGGTGGAGGATTCAAGGAAAGGGGTCTAAATGAAGGAGACACCCCCTGTACAAGTCCTCTTCCCTATTTTCCTCAATTTTTGGCAGCCATTTGCTCATAAATCCCTTGACTTTGTCCAAAATTGACCAAAAGAGTTGCGTAAGGCACACATTAGACTACATGGCAAAATGACTAACCCAATTCACTCTATTAGCATAAATATATTCAAAAACATGCAATAAACTAATGAGGATGGTGGATTAAGTCAAAATAAGAGGTAGAATGAGCCCATATAATTACCCATTTCTGGGGCTCATCATCACCCCCTATTGAATGGGTTACTCATCCTATGAGCAACTAATCTAACTCTTCATCCTTGATGGCTCTGACAGATCCCCTAACATCACAAGCCTCTGATGTGATGTCTTCCTCTTTTTCATGGAAACCTGCCTTCCTATCCACTTCTTCCCACTATTTTTGTTATTCTTCCTCTCTTTCTCGTTCCAGTAGTCATAGCAGCAGTGGAGGACTGAATTTAAGGCCAATCCAATTTGCCTTCAAGCTTTGCGTTGAGTGTTTATACATGGGCACTCTCCTCATGGCTTCCCTCGTCTTGTTTGGGGAGTGATACTCCCTGATCTGTAGGCTGTGTGGCAATGTATTCCACATTCCCATGTAAGCATGAATGCATTCATCTCCAAAAAATCTATCCATGTCCTCGAAATGATCAATAGTTTGGGCTTGCTTGTCAACATAGTCAGGGACAGCTTAAGGATTAACTACAAGGTGTTGGTGGGCATAGATGAGAGCCTAGGGTTCTATTGGTTCTGCTCTAATCATCAGGGGTTCACTCAGCTCTTTTTCCCTCATTTTCTAGATTTCTACTGTCCTTTTCTCTTTATGGCTCATCCAAGATGCCATAGCCATCAGCTGCAAGTCTCCCAACAGAGAATTTGGATCCCATAAGTTCATGTCAGTAAGTGCCATGTTGTGCAAGTAAAATTCTGCTAGCTTTGCTTTGTCCTTAGTTGAACTATGATCACATAAATGCATGAATTGGCCATAATCCTGAAAAGGTATTGTGCCCTTCTGGGCCATTGTTTTAATCTGAAATTGGAGCCATTGATCCTTGAGGTACACTGCATATTATTTGGTTGGTTGCCTGCACTGTAATGCCTCCATAGTCCAGTTGGCCATGCAGGCTAACTAGGCTTCCTTTTGTTAGGATATTCCGACACATAGGAATAGTTAAGTTCAACTTGGTCTAGTATAGAGTTAGGTTAGAGTTAGGTAAAGTGTGTTTCTTTACCGTTGTACATTTTGTAACTTACAATCCGACGGTTCATTCTCTCCTC